>JAQFVV010008655.1:0-25652 GCA_028023455.1 Epiperipatus broadwayi | reverse complement strand
TAAACATTTGTTTATGAATTTGGAATGAGATCAATAAGTTAAGAATGACACAGCAACTAAATAATTTAAAATTTAAATAACAAAATTAGGTTATCAAAAACAATCTAGATTAATGAATATTGAAATTATATATTTATAGATATTATATCACATTTTAAAGCATCTATGTTGGAAAGAACATACAATGATAATAATTAAAATTTAGAATGCTTTAGTCTCCTATCAATTTATAAAACCTTTCTTTCCAACATATTAATAATTAACATCATTAGTTTATTGCTAGAATAAGAAAATAATAATGATTAAATATAAGTAATTATTCAAATAAACTAGGTCTATTTACTGAAAAATATTAGTATGCCTTGTACCAGTACAAAATATGAGCAACGGGAAGAACATCAACATGTACCCAAATTCGGGTATCAATCTATCATAGAATGAAAATTAAATAAGATACAAGAGAAACTCTTTCATATGCCTTATGAATTGAGGTAACAAAAATTATAAAAGACTAAAATGCCCAAGAGATAGAGACTCTTCAAAATCAAATCAAAGATTAAAAATTTATAGGAATTAAAAAAAATCTTTAAGCAAAAAAAAAAAAATTAAAGATTCTGTTTATATGATTTGACTTCAAATCCCTAATTCATACAAATACAATTTAAAAAATAAAGAAAAAATTAAAGAATGCTAGTTTTTATTAATGTTCCATAAATTATAAAGTAAGAACTTAAAATATCACTAACTAAATAATATAAATATGTAATGAATATATGTATAAGCTAAAATTGATACAGTTCCATCAGTTCATAGATCAATCCCTAATATAATAAATGAATACGGGTTTATCAAGCTCTTATAAGTAAGATAATCTAAAGTTCATGTTGATGTAATATTAAAACTGTATTATTAAATTTGTGTTGGTATTTATTTTTAAATAATCCTTAGGCTGCCATATGTTGAATTTATGTTAAGTTAAAAAAGTATAAAAAATGCTAAGTCCTCTAATTCTTAGAATTTTATTACCAAAATTTATTATTAAATTTTATACCAATAAGCATAGACAAAATTAGTAGATTAACTTAATAATTATTGAACACTAGTGTAATATCAATATTTATATTAATCACAGGTTAGCTTTTTTGTTGTATCCATGTTTATTATTTTTAAAATACAGATTATGATTACTATATATTATAGTAATTAAAGTAAATGAAATTCAAAATTTGACTTTAATGAATAATAATAGTTTATTTACAACAGACAAAAATTAAAAAAACAAATAAAATTATGAATACAATAGAGAAATTAAAATTCTATATGATGTTGTTTATGTTTGTACTAATATGTGATACTAGATAAAATACTCATTCCAAAATCAAAAAAAAATACTTATCTATATTAATTTTGGATAAACAAATGTCAAATTATAAAATAAAATCATACTTTGTTACAGTTTAGCCATCAGAAAGATATTGAGTGAACTTAAACAAATTATTAAACAAAAATTTAAAAGACTATTGGAATTTTTCTTTGACTAAGTGTCCACTTAAATATTGATTCACATACAAAACATACATTAATAATGACCTCCTTAAAGATAAATGTAATATTAAACTATAAATAAAACAAGTGACCTGTAAACAATGACAAATGTTCATTATCCAAAAGTTCTACTGCACTTTAGATTTCTTTTATCAAGCTAAAAAATATAATCCATTAAAAGAATCCAATAATTAAAATGCTGCAGTCAAACAAAGAAAGAGCATAATGTTTAAACTTTATTCTATTAAGCTAGGAACTAGTAATTTTAAGTAAAGTATTGGGGCACATTAATTCTTTTAAATGATTATTATTACATCAAAATTTATGATATGTATGCTTGTAATTTTTGTTTTATTGACATCTATGTGAAGGATAAATGTGAACAGATATTAATTTTCATGGTTGATGTTAATATTTCAGCTATTAAAATTCATTTTGAAATAATTATCACTTTATCTATTAATTTATCAATCTGCAGGCACTGTATGGTATGAACACATATAACATAATGTAGAAAGTCAAAACTTTTAGCATTCTTTCACAAAATAATCGTTCCATTTAGTAAGTTGTTATCATTTAAATTCTTGGCAAATATTAATTTTATTTTTAGATACTTACACATATTTATCAGACACACGTGTATGTATCAACATTGAATTTAAGTAAGCATTTCAAACCCCTCTCATAAAATCTTCAGAATGCTATAACAAATGATAAATTTCATCTTCTTGTTTCAAAGTCTCTCAAGAAAATTAAGTTTGACCTTCAGGGTAAATGCTAAACTTTTCTATCTAGTTATCCATAATGTTTTCCATAATATAAATTTCTAAATATATACACATCACTTCTTTTTAAATATATATAATACTTGACACATAATCTTCTATAAAAAAAAACAGCAAGTAAGAGAAAGGACTTCAATTTGAAACCAATGAATTATTCATATTTTTTGTTTGATGATATAGTTTTATGAAGTCATATTAAACACTTTTACTATTGATACACTAAAATTTATTCCTTTAACTTTATTAAATAATTGTTAAGATCACATAAACACAGGCTTGTGTTTCTGACAATATATCCTCTTATAATTTTTTTTAGTTTGAAAATGAAAATAATTTTAAATATTATTATAACAATAACCTTTAAATCTCTTTTAAAATAAATAAAAAAAAATTACATTTGGTATATTTTTAAAGATATTGTATTTAAAATATTTCTGAATCCAGAATCAATATGTGAAGATAGATTCACACACACATATATATATATGTGTGAAATGTTACTTTTTATTTATTCATAAGACATTAGGTTTTTAAAATATATATACATCATTGTTTTTTTTTAAAGCAAAAATTATATGCATCTTTTTTTTAAATGTACAAATAACTTTAACTTTAACAAATGAGTTATAATATTGTATTACTTTTCTTTTTTTTAAAAAAGGATAAAACAAACCACAAATTGTTTTATATCTTCAAATGTTTATAATAAACTATAACTAGACAAAGTATTCTAATTCTTATTTTTAAAATGCACGTTTTTCAATTCTAACCTTACAAATGAGATGTCAAAACAGATTGTTCTTGGTGTTTTGTTTTGTTTTTTTTTGTAAAAAAAATCAAATTGAAAATATTACTTAGTATAGCAATGTGTTTTATATTGCCTTAAAGTTAGACATAATAAGACAAAGTTAGAGAAGACACCAATTTAGAATTTCAATAATAACCTTATAAGCAATAAATGAATGGCTTAATTTTTTTTATATACAAATAAACTCACTACATGACAAGGATGGTACATTATATATAATTTAAATAATTCTTACATATAAAAACTGCAGATAACAAAATATATTATCTTAATACTTTTTTATAATTATTGAGATGTCTCAATTACATGCATATAAAATAAAAATTGTCTCATAACAAGTTTTTAATAACATAGTAATCTTATTAATATAGGTATATTTCATGCCATCATCAGTAACTTAAAGAAAACATTGTAAGCTATTCATGTCTTAGTATGATTTAAGATTAAGTTCATATCTGTTTTTTGATTTTTGACTGAAATTCTTAAGCAAGCTTATATAAATATGATAAATGAAAAAATAGTTCTACTGTAGGCAGCAAAAGCTATATTTATATCAACACCTTTTGTAGGGCTCAATACAGGTGTTTGTTTTGATTAGAAGAGCAACATAATTTGGCTTCAGCTAATACATTTCAGGTAACTTAGCATATCATTTGTTTCATACAAAAATTTATTATTACAACTGTGTTTAAATGAGTACTGAAAAGAGCTTTACCAGTTATATTCTTTAAAAATAAATAATGGTCAGAGACTTAATGCATTAAAAGTCAACTGATATAACTAAAAATCTTCTCATATTTTAATTAATTATTAATTTTATCAATTATATAATAATCTTGATGTGCACTTTCACTGTCAGCCCATGTTTTCTTTTCTATTTCCTCATCCAGTATATACAGATATTGTTCACACACAATAAGAACATACATATCTTACCATTATCATCAGATTACTTTTTACTTGCTGTTTATCTTTTTTTGATCTCTCACATTTTAATTGAATCAGATAATAACCACCAATCTATTGTTTCTCAATCTCCATCACATTGTTGAATTTAAGTTTAATTAAACTATTAATTAGATATTCAAATATATTTTTTTATAAATGCAAAAATTTATTTCTGATTTTTGGAAAGTAAGTATACGAATATTGAACTTATACATTCTTTATTTACATATTCATTATCTTCTTCATCCTTAGATAATGTTTATTTCAAACCTTTCCTGTGGTAATATTCAGTGATTAGAAAATATGAATGATTTCTTTATAACTATGTAAATTATTTTTAAAATACATGCACTTTTACAAATGTTTTCATTTCAGTAAATTTCTTTTATAAATAAAAATGTTATTATTATAATTTACTTTATTTTATTTAAATTATATATTCAGTTTTACTTAAGTGGAAATCATCAATGGAAAAAATATCTTCTTTTCATTACTCTTATTTTGTTGTTTTAAAAATGTTTAATCTATCTTTCTACTTGAGTTTAAGATGGCTAAGTTTATATTATTATAATATATACACAACTTTTATATTATATATACATAATCTGGAATAGTGTTGAATAGACAAGTATAAAATATTAGAATTAATTAAAATTCCTTTTAAAGAATCAGAAATGAGATTACTTTGGCTAAGAATCATGAGCAATATTTCACAAATTTAAACTGATTTTAATTTGATATTTGTAAGTCTACAACAGTTAAAAATGTCGGTGTGTGATAATTTTATAAATATGTTTTAATTAATAATCAATAAGAAGAGAGAGAAAAAATAATCATACCAATTAATCCCAGTTTACATTTATTATTTTAAAATATATGTAATTAATAACTGATTTAAAAAAAGAGGCCGTGCCATCCATAAAGTTTTAGCATGAATAGATAATTTCTGATCATTATCTTGAATTGTATTTTTCTGTGTAAATTTAATGAGAATGTTATTAACAGCACAAAATTGTCTTTTAATAGATTTTATGTTCTGTCAATTTAATATTGAACACTTTTATATAAAAATCATCTCAAAATAAAATAAAAATCTGCTTGCGTTGTTTATTTGGGGTTTTTTTTTTTTTTTTTTTTTGAGAAAAAAAAAATACTATAAGCTACTTTCAGCTGAAAACAACTTTATCTTTTTTTTTTTTTTTTTTCCATTGGATCATTTTTTGGTGAATACTTGAAATTAATTTTTGAATTTTTTTCAAATAAATTGATACTGAGTCTGAACCAAATTTTGAAATTTTATGATTTAATACAGTTGTAAAATATTAGGCTCCCAAGTGAAAGTTCCTCAGATCTATTCTGGTTCTTTTATTTCTGACGCTCAAATTTTTTAGGATCTCTCGAAAAATAAACCATTCTATAATTTATTTATTTGCAATTAATTTAAATCTTAAAAAATATTAATAATACGTTTTACTTCTTAAATCAAAGTGAAATACATGTGTCAGTGTAAGTTTACAAATGTGATTAAATTAAATTAAAACCATCACAAATATATATATATATAGACATAAAAAAATAGACTATACATGAGAGTAAATCAAAAATGATCTCTACTCTATTTATATTAAAACTTCCCTCTTGACAATATTCCATATGATATCATTGTATCTCTAGTCATGGCTGTACCGTTTTGAACATGTTACATTAGCAATGACGGCTCCACTAGAATTTTCACGAAAAAGGGACAGCATGAAATGATTTTTTTTTTTTTTTTCATCTGAAGATGCATCTGATATGATATTTATCAAAGACTTTTTAAACATTACAGTAGAAGTGTTTTGTCACAAATAGCATGCGTGAATGGATAGAGAAATTCAAAAAAGGTTGGACAAGTGGTAGTCTGAAAGTTATATAACTATGTTCATGAATGATGACAACATTGAATGTGTGCATAAATAATTGTCAGTTGATTTGGTGAAAAATCATTTTCAATCGGCTATGAATTAGCTATCCAAAAATCAATAATAGATTTGGGTTTCAAAAAGTTTGGGTGAGATGAATACCAAAACTACTCACATGAGAGCAAAAGACACATCTACAAACAAAATTTGGACTGATATTTTAAAAATAATTAAACTTTTGTGAAACAGACACAAATTCATCATTATGAGCCTGAGAGTAAATAGTAGTGGGTGGAACTGAAACATTTTCAATCACAATCAAAAAAGATCAAAAATTAATCATGAAGTGAAAAATTGATGTTTACTGTTTTCGGAGAGTCTCAAAAGCCAATATTGGGAAATTTCCAGGACAGAATTTCAACATTCAACTATGCTTGTTATACTGAGAATCTCATTGAAGATCTGAAACCTAAAATTTAGACTAAATGCAGATGATTTCTATGCAATGTTATTATACTGTTGCAAGAAAATCCATATTCACTCACTGCTCCCCATATTATAGACCCTTTCCAAAACTTCAAGTGAAGTTTTGGAGCATCTTCCCATTAATCCTAATTCTGTTCCATCTACCTATTATCTATTTGGTCCTCTGAAAGAAGCCCTATAAGGATAAGTATTCATGTTTGACAAAGAAGTAAAGATAAACAGTGCATTCATGGCTTATAACTCAGCCTAAAGCATTTTTAATGAGGGACTACAGAATATTGTTGATGTATGAACAAAGTGTATTGAAAATCAGGGAGATTATGTCAAAAAATGACATATTTATTTTTTTTCTGAAAGTTGATTAAAATAATTTCTATAGACATAATGCAGAGAATGACAGAAAATAAAAGAAGAGAAAAATGATAATGCTAATATTTAAAAAAAAGGGGAGATGATATAATGAAAAAAAAATTAACAATAATCCAATACAAAACAGAAATAGAAAAAAATACACAATTGCAATTATATTTACAAGATTAAAAAAAAGTAATTAATTTGGGAAATCTTATTGTTTCTATAGACTTATTAAGTTTTTTCTAATATCTGACTATATTATTAGAATTTTAAAATAATAATAATAATTTTTATTTATTTTAAAGGTGCCCAGATGATAACAAAAAACATTGTGATGAAAAGATCTTAACAAATAACTTGAAGCAGAGATAAAAAGAGTAAGAATTTTAAATAATTAATGTTTAGATTATTATTAAGATCAGTTTATAAAAAGGAATCATAAAACATATAAAAATGTAATAAAAATACATAAGCTAAAAAATAAAAAGAACAAATGACTGAAGAAATAATGACAAATAACAAAAAAATTGAAATAATTAAAAAAATAAAATAAAAAACATTAGGGAAAATGACAATAGAAAGCACATGTTAATAAGTTTTAGTTCTACATAAATAAAAATGGAATAGTGTGTAATACCAAAAACAGTGTTACACTTGTAAGAAAACAAGTCTCTTCAAACAAAAAAAGTAGAAAAGCTCAATATTATAAAGTTTACCACCTTAAATTTACTGTGTAGTAAAAAAAAAAAACTCATTTTCTAGAAAAAAATAATTCTTTGAATAAGAAAAATATTCTGAATAAATCTATAGTTGATCTCATAATGAACTTTGATATTATTAAGTCAAATGTGTTAATATGATTTTCTGCCTAAATGCAAATCATCAATTAAAGCAATAATACAAAATGGGAGTAGCAAGTCAAATAATTATAATTCTCTATAAACATTAAACAATCCAGTTATTTTTTGTACAATTATAAATATATAAACAAATTATACACTGATAAATTCAATATAAATTAAAATTTCTAATGTATAAAGCAAATCATAAACAGAAAATTATAAAATTTTGATGAAAATAAAAATATACCAGAAAAAGATTTTTTAAAGAGTGCTACAAATCAAAGAAAAACATCTGCTTTTATTTTAACAACACTTTTAAATGTCATATAATCTTCCAGACAAGCCACAAAAGAAAAATTAGAGTAAGCTAATGATGATTATTGATTTGTGATATAGGATACTTTCTGAAACTAAATAAATTATCATGTACAAAAAAGACATTATTTTTTAAGATATATCTCAGATATTAAAAAATATATCATGGCAGGCAAATAAAATGAAGATTTAAAAATTATGAAAAAGAGTGAATCATAACAAAGAAATTAAAACTTCAGAAATCTTGTTTTAAAATAGACATTTTAGATATAACAAAAAAAAAAGACTACCTGGTTACATTTGAAGATATTTTTATATGGAAAATAAAATTAAAAGTTATGCTTGGTTGTTTGATAATAATTGTATTAACTAATAATTTGACTAAAACTAAATATGTTGCATTTATAGCTGACTGAATAACAAAATTAATATAATCTCCAGAAGCAATACAGGAATTTAAAAGAAAACATTTGATAATTAATAAAAATATGCAAGAATGATTGGTGAATTAAATGACAAAGAAGTTACTTAAAAGTAATATAAAAATGTAAAAAATGATATCATGTTTCAATTAAATCATTAGATAGTATTATTTTTATGATAATTATGACAATTAGAACAAATGACTTAAATAATGATCATCAGTTGAATAATGGTAATAAAATAAAATCCTTCAAAATACATCAAATGACACATTTATTTAGTCAATTCATTAAAAACTAAATAAAGTTTAAACAATTATTTATAATTAAAAAAAATGAAAAGACATTATGAAGAGAGTTTTAAAAATATAGTATTGAAATGTGAGCTTGAAAAATATTGAATTTTTTTTAAAAATGTAGAAATTCATAAAATTATCATTTGATCTTAGGTATGTTTCAATTTTATAAAAAATAATATATATTAATAACTCTATAATTGCACTTTATACATGTAATGAAGCTATATAATTAATAATCCTAAATTAATAGTCTGAGTGCTTTCAGAAAGTCTAAGTTCCCATAATCATAGCTCGTTACTAAATGAGAGATAGCGCTCAGACTATTAATTTAGAATTATTAATTATATAGCTTCATTGCTTGTGTGTAAAGCACAATTATAGGAGTTATAAATTGTTAATGAAGTAAAATCTCAAGTAGTAAAAAGATAATAATATATATTATAAAACATTATTGTTGCTACAACAGAAAAAAGTTTTTTCAAGAATTTTAAAGAAGAGATTACTTCAATCAAGAATATATGTCAATATTCGAATGTAACTGGTTGTCCACAGATGTGTATCTAATTTATAGTTTTTTCATGATAATATGATATTGTATTACTGTTAATGGAAATTCTGAAAAATATGAAATAAAACTGATATCAAACAGTAATTTCCAAAAGATTTAATTTTTTTCCCAAGTTTAATGTTAGTCACCTTTTGAACAATTTATATGCAGCATCTATAAAATAGACATAAATTATTATAGGTTTAATGGCATAGTTTTGAATCTGAATTGATTAGCAAAAATATTTTAATAGCTACTAAATATATGGCATATCAGTAATTGTATTATTCAAAGCATAATCTATATAATATTCTCAAGTTTTGCAAGCTATAAAGATATAAATTTTACAATTAATGTTTAAAAAACTGAGGGGCTTAATCACTCAATGATAAAAAAATTTTTAGTTGAATTTTTATCAGCTTGAGAATGAAAATCAGTTTCAATACCTTCATAACTGTTGAAGTCAGATAAAAAAACAGCTGTTGCATTTAATAAATTAAAAGATAGAGTATTTTATCATAGTGGTATAACTATTTCTGCCAAATTGTTTGAGTATAGAAAACTGGTCATTTTTTAATCTATGGCAGAGAAATGTGACATGGATCATAAAACAATGCAATCTAAATATACAGGAAAAATTTCATATACAAATGCCACATAATACTCTGAAAAAAAATACATAAATATTATGAAACCAATTAATAAGTTATTAATTTGACTGACATGATATTAAATTTATGATGTGTAAAAACATGTCTATTTGGAATGGCCAAGTAAGTGAGTTGAAGTGTAATCAATTTCTATGAAGTTTTTTAATAATGAGTGTATGACTGAGACAGATGTTATTCATATTTAAAAAAATACTGTCCAATGCTATGGCATATGGGGGAAAACATACTTTCATTATGAAGATATAATTGAGGATGGGATACAATGAAGAACTACAATGAAATAAAGTTTTTCAGAAAAGCATTACAAAATTAAAAGATCAGTGCATAATATGTAGACATTTGTGGCTCATAGATTAATTTGTGCAATCAACAGTCATTTCTTTGACATTTTTGTTCTTTTTTTTATACTCTGACTTTTTTTTTTTTTTACTTACAATGGCAAATCTTTTTTATTACTAATTACTAACTAATGCCTGAAAGTGATTGCCTAAGAAAAATGTAGTGAGTAAATAGAAAAAGATCTGAACATAATAAACTATTACAGTGTATAAATAATTCTGATATGACTTTTATCATCAATAAAGTTAACATATGTAAAAAGATTCACTTTCTGATTCTATCATAAACTGAATGTGCCTTAGTTATATTGAAAATTATTAGGATGTTCCATTTTTCAAAAAGTAATAATCATTTAAAAAAAAAGTAATCATAAAAACTATACATCATTTCACAGAGAAAAAACAGTCATTGACACACAAATTATACATAAAGAAGATGACAACAAAACAAATGTTCCAAAGAAAACTTATTTACAATTTGTATATTTTTCAAAGATTCCATTGTCACACATGGTCTTTTTCTACATTGAAAAAGAATGAATAGATACATTCTGCCTTGTAATGGCAATTAATAATATTCTCCAGTATTCAAGAGTATTTATAATGTAATGTTTAGTTTTAGTAAAAGGAGATATTTAATAACAATATAATTTACAAATCAGTTTTCGTTGGTAATTCTTAATCAGAAGGTAAGGCTGCAACATTTGCTGTTTAATCACGTTACTAACTCATACTTACTATAAATAAAATCGGTGAGTTCATAACATGATTAAACAGTGCATGCCGAATGCTGATTTCCTGCTGATTAAAATGAGATATATAAATTTGATCTCAGTAAAAAATATATATTCTGACAAAAATAGAATTCTAATAATGAAATTAAAATAATATACATTTATGGCTAAAATAATACAACATAAAAATGAAAGATTAACAATAAAAATTATTTTTAATTATAATTTAACTGTTTAAATTCTGATTGATTTTTGCAATAAATACAATATATATATATATATATATATATGTATTTATATGCAAAAATCAATATAGAATATATCTATATATATATATATATATCTATATATAAACTGATGTCTATCTTAAGAGATAAAGGAGTATTCTGGAAAGAAAGACGATTGATATGGAATATGTATAATGGGCAAAGAATAAGAGTTAGATTTGGATGTAATGAGACGGATGAAGTGAATATAGAAAGTGGAGTTAGGCAAGGATGTAGTATGTCACCTGTTTTGTTTAATATTTATTTAGAAGATATGATAAATAATTATTTGGACTGTGGAGGAGCAAATGTTGGAGGGAGAGTAATAAAGTGTATAAGATTGGCAGATGATATGGCTCTTATTGCTGAGGAAGAAAAGGATCTTCAGAATATGTTGAATAAATTGGAAGAAGGATGTATGGCATATGGAATGAAGATTAATATTGAAAAGACTAAGTGTTTATGGATAGGGAGAGATGCAAAAAGACTGCAAATTGGAATCCATGATGACATGGTGCAGCAGGTGAAGGGATTTAGATATTTGGGTTGTTGGTTGAGTGAGGATGGAAGAAGTGAAGATGAAGTTAAAAGAAGAATAGCATTGGCAAAGGTGACATTTGTAAAAAGAAAGAAGATATTCTGTGGACCTATGGAAAAAGAATTAAGGAAAAGATTAATTAAATGTTATGTGTGGAGTGTATTAATGTATGGTTGTGAGACATGGACATTGAGTAATAGAATTAAAAAACGACTGGAAGCTTTTGAGATGTGGATATGGAGAAAAATGGAAAAAATCAGTTGGGTGAATAAAATAACAAATGAAGAAGTTTTGAAAAGAGTTAATGAGGAAAGAAGATTGATTGAAAGTATCAAAGAGAGAAAGAGAAACTGGATTGGACATATACTAAGAAAAGATTATAGTTTAATGAAAGATGTTTTGGAAGGTATGGTGAGTGGAAATAAAAAGATAGGACGGAAGAGATTGACATTATTGGATGATATACGAGATGGAAGGGGTTATGTGGAATTGAGGAAGTGGGCAAGGAAGAGAATGGAATGGAAGAATGGATGAACTGATGTAGTGACTACTCTCTGGATCTGTCTATTGGACAGACTACTATTGATGATATATATATATATATATATATAAGTTGTTTAAAATTTAATGTTAAAAATAAGTGCCGCAAACATTAATATGTTCAAACAAATTGCTGTCAAAATTTCTGAGAAAAATTATAATAAAGTGACTAAAATTATTTGAAATTAATGTTCAGAACATTAGTTTAGTTAAAATATAAATAAATAAATTTTAATAATAATAAAAGATTTAGCTTGTGTGTCACTTTCTTGCAAACTTCTGCTGATTTTTCATTCATGAGAAATGTTATGTTCTACATAAAAAAATATAAAAAAATTACAATACATACAAAACATTAATATATATATATATATATATATATATATATATATATATATATATATATATATATATATATATATATATATATATATATATATATATATATATATATATATATATAACACACACAAAAAAGAAAACTTTCAAAAATAATTTAATGAAGATATAAAAAATTAACAAAAGTAGAAATTGGAATCAAGTACTGTTAGTATAGAAATCTCATATGAATAAAATGTATTTCATCTTTTAAATAAACACAGGAAGGTTAGTGCATAATTTATGAACTTACCATAAAAATCAACAAAAAGAACATTTTGCAAAAATTCTATGTTTTTATTATTAATAATAAAGTTATTCCCTTAAATAAGTTTTAATGAGAAAATAACATAATTAAATTTATTTTACTACAACTCCTAATCATATAATGCATATACCAAAATAGCTTCAGATAATTATTGTACTGTTCAAATCATGTTAAAATTATTTTGGAGGTCAATCTATGGAAATTCAAAAAAAAAGAAAACACTTCAGAACACCATCGAATTAAAATAAAAAAAGTCAATGAAATGTAACTGAAGAATATAGTTGTGACCAATCATAAATATTCTTTTCTACTAACAAGTTGTGTAACAAGTACTAGTATAATTAATAATATATAAAATTTTGGAAAAGTGATTCTAATTATAATAATCTCATACCATGTATTTCTATTTTTAGTGAAATAAATTTTGATAAAATAGTTTTAATTGATACTGACATATACTGAAATAGAAAGCTATTTAGATATATTATATTAATTAAAAATTTATAAAAACTATTATGACTATGACAACCTTTTCATCAAGAACTTTGTAGCTGTTGAATTTTGTTAGACCAGAAAGAGAAATAATTAAATATTTTCTAAAACAATTAAATGGGGGAGGAGTTTTTTTTATGAATAATCATTCTTCCCTTCCCTAAACAATAGTATATAGAAAAGTTATGCACATTAATTGCAACTTTAGCATTAATATACTACAACATACTATTGGACAGAAAGGAGATTTTATGAAGTTGGAAAAAATATTTACCAATATATTATTTTCTTTGAGTAAAAGATTTCCAGCTGTTTGAAAAAGCAGTCTAAAATAAAAAAAAAAAAAGTAATTATTGTATGAATACAACAAATTCTTCATTGCTTATGTATGAATAGATGCCTATTAATATTCAACAAACTATTTCAGTACTGCAGTAAAACTCTTAGTAGGCATTGAATAACAGTGTTGATTTATATAATATATTACATTAATTGACCAAATGTTTTGCTTAAAATAAAGCTTGAGTTTGTATTTTATTATTTTGAATGACAAAGTTTCTTTAACAACAAATTCAGATCATTTTACCATTTCATCTTAACTTAAAACAAATGTTATAAGACATAAATAATTAATATATTGAAGCAGTCGGATCTGAGTTTGATCCTAGCTTCATGTTAGTTACCCTAATACTAACCTTAAATTTCCGATGCAATGGGGCTTTATACGTTCAATCCACGCTAATTTCCATAATGAATAATTTATTTCAAATGTGTGTTAAAATCAATTAGTTTCAGTTTAAAATTGAGCAATTCTCTTAATAAATTCATGATAAAATATTCATGAATTTATATATATTACAATTGCGGGGATTGTGCGTATATATTTGTAAATATTTAAATATATATAATTTTCGAAAGTTTCATTGCGTCGGGAATACTTGTTTTTTTTTTGTACTTTTAAATAATTTGTTAAAGTTTGCGATTAAAAGCTACATTCCTTCCATGGGCTTTCAAATTCTCAAAAACAACAGTAAAGTTTTATTAATTAAAAAAAGATAAGAATTCAATTTCTAATTAGAATCATTTCAGATTTTAAGAATTCATTTTCTAATTGGGAAAGGAATTCAATAATTAGTTTGAAAGCCTTACCGAAGGAATGTATTGGAAAACAACTAATTGATAATAAAATGAGCGCTAGCCTTAAGGCATCTGGACAATATATATAGCCCTGAAAAGTCAGAAAAAAAAAAAGATCAAGCTTTGTTGTAGAGTAGTGCAGTGAACTCTGTGCGTATAATAATTGTATTTCATCATGATAGTCGGCTAAAACATCAGGAATCTGGCTACGGTTCCTAAAGTCCCGAGAAATCATCACTGGAGCTGCTGAACCTTTTCCGGATCGATCATTCTACTAACATCATGAAAAGCTACTAAAATGCTATTGCAATAATCAACCAAATGGTGCCTACGTTTTAACAACCTGGAGGTGTGACTTAAGGACCAGCACGGAAGGGGTAATATATGTTTCTATAATGAACGTTAAACTTTCTGGCCAGTTCGAACTTTATTTTACACTCCTCCTTATTAAGAGCTCTTTTATTCTTTAATGTAAAATCTTTGTAACACCCTTTATTTCTAAAATGCTACTGTAAATATATAACGTAATTCTTTAAATCTCTAGTCTTTAAACTTTTCTTTTCTTACCTGGCGGTTCGTTTAATATATATATGTTAGTGTGTTTTTTTTAATGTCGTATTTAAAAATTATATGCCAATAATCTTTCGACTCGATGAGCTCCTTGATTCCATTTGCCTCACGCAAATAATATAACATTAATTTCAAATAGTAATTCTCGCCCATGATAACTAAATTGATAAGTTCTATTAATCATCGAGTCGAAAGAAAATATTACAGGTTTACTATTTTTACATTTAGCTAATAATAAATTATTAGCTCAATTTTTCACCTATGTCCCCAGCTCCTATCTAAGTTATAAGTATTTATATATATTCACATACATAATGTTAAATGATTTTCTTGTTCCACTAATATTTATTTATGCAAATATAATCTTTAATGTCTTATTGCAAAAATGGTCGATAAAGGGTTAAATGTATTTTAATTCCACTTTTGTTATTTTATATTAATATTCAGGAAGGGCACGATATTAAGGCATAGTTAACATAGTTTCCAATACTTTCAAATAGTTTTCTTAAAGCTCGTTTGACTTTAATTAATTGGTCAAGTCGTCACGTAGAGCATTCTACATGGGTTTTATTTTCAACGATGACTACCAAGTCATCATCATCAAACGTTGCTGATGTAGGGCCATCTTCCGCTCCGTTAGGCTGGTCGGTGATCATTCTCTTATTTAAATTTTTCCAGGAAGAAAGTACTTCCTTTCCGATTCATTAGTCAAAGGGCGTAAGACTTGCCAAATGCAAGCCGCCATAAGACCGATCATCGACTAGCGATCATCTTTAAATTTGACTCTCTGCCTCGTAATTCGTCAAGCACCGTTGCATTTTTGTCCCGGTAAAACCCGCTCCATACTCGTAATTCGTGATGAAGTGATTTAAATTAAAGTCGAACCAATTCTCAAATATGTTTAATTAAATAAGTTTTCAAATAAAGATTAAAGTTATGCCTTAAAATACGTTTTGCTCTTCATGAATAGATTTCCGGATGTGAAGATAAATCTCATATTCCACCGTAATAAAATTAGAACAATCATTTCCGTTCTAAATAAATACCTTTATCCACCTTTATATTTTCTTGTTGGGGGCATAGACATAGAATTCCAATATTGCGTAATTTCCATTGGCATATGATAAGGACCGCTACTCTGATTATATTTATAAATGCTTTTAAAGACTAGAGGTAACTAATGCTATTTATATTTTATTGAACAAAACAAATTATTATTAGTATTAAATATTTTCTAACATACTTGGTTTCTTAGTTCATCATTCTTTTTATAATTATTTAAATGTTAATACTCGCTGTCTGTGTTGGCAACCCGAACATACATATGATTTGATTTAAAAAGTATTCAAAATAATTAATTATTAGATATTCGTGTCAGTGCAAGGGTCTCTAGTCCTCACCACCATTGAGCTAGTTCTTGGCGCATAGCACTGTGCCGTCGATTTCTGCTATCTGAGCTGTTAAGTTGGGTTTGAATTCAGTTTTGGTTAAGCTGAGTTGGAATTCGATTTGACATTGGGGGTGGTGGTTTTCGACCGGTACATGGTTATGTTTTTGGCGCCCCACGTTGGGCGCCAAAAAATATAATAACTGTACCGGTATAAATCCACCACGCTTACTCATACCCAGTACCCGAGTTCAAACCCAGTCCACGTTTAAGAATAAATTCCAAAACGCCAACTAAATTCAAACCCAAACCCCGGTATGACCAACCGATGATGACTTTATAACAGCACGGGGTTATCCCTTTTCTAGCTCAGCTTAGACCATGGACTAAATTCTTACAGTTAATGATATATAGGTTTGTTAGACTATAGATATTGGAACGGTCATTCATGTAACGTATATATTTAAGTTGCCAATACAGACAGAAAATGGCTACATAGACTTAGAGAGTAATAAGGTGGAGGACACAAAGATTAAGATTAAATAAAGTGTTTAATAAGCAAATATAAAGCATATAAATATAGTGTTAAATAAGACAAATAGAAAGCACATGAATATAAGGTTATATAATAGAAATATACAGCATATAAATATAGTGTTATACAGTACGGTAAGACTTCATAAATCCTCTTGTATTTGGCTACTAGTCTTTAGTGAACGTTTTATTTAATAAACAAACTTATGCCAATAGCTGGGTAGTTAAATGATTGACGGATGGTTAAGAGAATCAGAGTATTTGAGCACTGGAAAAATATTTCTCTAAAGATTTTTATTAACTTATTTTATTAGAGTAGGCTCGAGCCGTTACGTAGACGAACAGTTGGAGAATGGTTTTATATAAAGACGACATAAAGGATAGATGTGCGGATGGTTTTATATAAATACGACATGGAAGATAGATGAACTGGTGGTTGCCTGGATTCAAGAGCCCTACAGTAATCAATTGCGGTGCATTAACGGAATACCGGGCGGCTTGTACTTTGACAAGGCTTAATGCCCCCAAGTAGCTCCGAGACACGACAACCAGCCGGGATCACTTCGAACCCCGGTGATCCAAGAGATTACCGGGAAAGAAAAACTGCTTTCATTCCCCAATGGTAGAATGGCGAGACGCTAACTTCAGCGAAGGGAAGGCATTGCCACAGACATCACGGACGAGAACTTGAAATGGATTTTTTTAAAGAAATTATATAAAACCTGGAAACTATTTGTCTGTTTCTACGCCACAGGCTGAGATCCTTACCCCGATAAAACGTAGCGGACTTAAACTGACGGTGACAACAATAATTAGTTAAATTTACTCTGAAACTCTAACCCTTCGGGTTAACAGGCGGTAGCGATAGTATCAAATTATTCAGTGAATTATTTCTCATATTATACATAACATTAATGAACACTTTGAAACTATTATATATATATTTAATATTGAAACTTAGATTGTAATTTTATAACAACTTAACATAGAATAATAAAGTGACTTAACATTTATCAACTCGGAATGTGAAAGAATATTTAATTCAGAAAATGAAATTACTTTTAAAATTAAATTGATCACTATTACACCCTAGTTTACACAGAATTGGAAATATTACTATTGGCAATGTTTGTCTATGAAATAAGCAACATAAGAAAATATAAATGCATTCAGTTGAAATATTATTACTATTAATTACAATTTTATAAATGATTTCTAAAGACTAGAGCAGAGGATTAAAAAAAAGAAAAAGAAAATTTACTGACAGGTTAAATAATAGCATTATAAATGACATAAAAACTTACATGTGATTTGTTTGATTGATAACATTAAGCACGGAAGAAAATTAAAGTTCGTGTAACAAAGTTACTATTCTTTCTTCATCCTGCTTGGCTTGTGACGAACGTAGGCGCGCATTTTTGAAAGTTATTTGTAAGGCATAGCTAATTTAGAGGTTGGAAGTTGGAAATTGTGAGTTACGTGAAACATGATCAAACAGCGGCACGAAGATCCATATTGGCGGGCAGAGATCAGCTCCTGGCACTTAGCCCATCAACATTGCGATTCACTGATAAACTTCTTAATAATAATGTTTGAATTATACTCAACTGCTGTGTTGTCTCGAGACTCCTTCTCTCAAACACGACAAAAGTTAGAATGTAAGTTTTTTTCTAAAATAGCCACTGCTGACCTTTCCGACTTGTTTTTGTTTTAGGCTCCTCCTACTTTTTCTAGCCTCTAGCGATGCAGCTTGACCAACAATCAATTATCTGTTTTTAGCCATCTTTTAATTTAATATGCCATTTTTAAATCGATACAGTAATTACATATCAAAATTCCTTACTAATTTTGAATACAACTTAATTGCTCTGGGGCCTAGTTAAAATTACTGAAGAAAAAAATATTTTTAAGCATACAGAGAGTACTATAAGTTGATCTGCAGTGTTTATTATATTGTTTATTATATTAGTTTCTTATGTTCAAAAATGGGAAAGCCACTGGAAAGTTCAATGACCTTTCAATACCCGTTGATTCAAATCATAGATTTTTATGGGGAATGCTGGGAAGATCCTCAGCCACATATAGACAGTTTAGCCGATGCTTTTGCAATAGAAACTCTGGATAATGTTCAACAAATAATAATTGCTAGTTACCATTTGAAAGCCGTGGCCAAAGACTGGTGGGGCACGATAGAGAAGAAGCCGGACACCTTTGAACAATATTGTCACAAGCTTCTAAAACATTCTGGAGTGAAGAGAAGCAAGAAAACTTGTTGCGTGACCTCATTAATGAACAGTTTTCAGTAAATAAGGGGACTACCTACGACCGATTTTTTTTACAACAGTCAGCCAAATTTTGCTCATTGTCTAGTTTTAACTTTCCAGAGTCTCGAATTGTACGTATGATAGGACACAACATGCCACGAGAAATTCGGAAACTTATGATTGGTAGTCAGATTAGTACTATCCACGAAATGATGAATTTCTTAGAAGAAGTGGATAAACATTTTAGATCTTCAGACCCAAGTTACGGAAAAGACCCTCCAGCCCCAATCATTAGTCAAATGACTAACCTAATCTCTGAGAAAGATAATGAGGGACATCAGATAACTCATTTGTGTCCCATTATCGAAATAAATGTAGAGGAGAGCAGAGTATCAGCCTTGATTGACTCGGGAAGTCAAGCATCCATTGTATCTGCGGCATGGATCGGAAGCTTGAAAAAGAGACGCGAGATAATGCAACTCCCAACCCGTCCGATCCAAATGACCTTGGCTAATGGGAAAAAGATGTCAAGTGAAAACCATCAAGTGTGGTTGGAGGTTGAAATCAACAGAAGGCTAGTAGGACATACCTTTCTTATTATGACAGGGCTCATATATGATGTAGTATTGGGTTCCGACTTTTTGATTCAAAACCAAGGCATTATTGACTACCCTAAAGGTAGATGCTCATTTGGAAAAGAAACCATCAACTTTAAAACATCACTCCACCGAGAAGGAAACCATGAAAGTTGCTTAATCCAGCCAGTTGATCTTTCAATGATTGACAAAAAGGTTGAAGAATCCATCATTACTGAACCGGATGAGACCGAACAAATGCGGAAAATCCTCAAGAAATATGCCATAATTTTCTCTCAAATGCCAGGTGAGATTACAGGATATACCCACCGAATCAGAGTGAAAGAAGAAACTTACATCCAGTCCAAAACGTACCCGATTCCATTTCAGTATAAAGATGAAGTAGAAGCACAGATAAAACAAATGATCGAATGGAATATTGTCGAGCGCAGCCCGTCTCCGTATAACAACCCATTGGTCATCGTCAAGAAGAAAAATGGAAACTTGCGGCTCTGCTTGGATGCCCGGAGGTTAAACAGCATCACTATACCGGAAAGAGATGCTCCCCCTCCTATCCAAGAAGTACTTGTGCGATTAGCTGGGAAGACAGTATTTTCAACATTAGATTTAACTGCCAGTTACTGGCAATTGAATCTCGATCCAAGGGACCGGAAATACACGGCATTTCGGTATGGTGGCTACACGCACGTTTTTAAAAGGGTTCCCTTCGGACTTATTAATAGTGGAGCAGGACTTATGCGCTGTTTGAGGCAGGTCCTTTCTGAAGAAGTACAAAAACAGATGGTATGCTATGTTGATGACATTGTAATCATCTCAGAAGATGTGAAGGAACACTTACAACATTTGGAAATGTTCCTGAATGAATGCAGAATGAAGAATATCACAGTGAATTTAGAGAAAAGCCGTTTTGCTATTGGGGAGATAACCTTCCTTGGTCATGTCATTAACAAACATGGTATCAAGGTACATCCGGACAAAGTTGCAGCCATAGAGAAGTTTCCAACCCCGACTACTCGGAAACAGATCCGATCATTTCTTGGACTTTGCAACTTTTATCACAAGTTCTATCCAAACTTTGCCCAGGAAACTAGGAATCTTATAGACCTCATAAAAAAAAACTGAAAGTGGGAATGGACTCCACTCCATGACCAGGAACTACTAAACATAAAAGAAAACTTTCTACGGGCGGTTATGCTGCACCACCCTGATTTTAGTCGGACCTTTTACGTACAAACTGACAGCAGCAAACAAGGGCTGGGAGCTGTTTTGTTTCAAAAGGGCGATTCTGGTGAACATCAAGTGATATATTTTTGCAGTCGTGCTTTAAAGGGTGCTGAAGTGCATTACACCACCACTGAGCAAGAAACTCTTGCCATAGTATGGGCATGCCAGAAATTCCGGCAGTTCCTTCTGGGATCAGAAGTTGTCATCATAACTGACCACCGATGTCTAGAATTTCTTAATAAGAGTTTCCTTACCAATGACCGACTCATTAGATGGAGCTTGGTCCTCCAACAATTTCAGTATAAGATCCAATATTGCCCAGGACCAGAGAATGTGGTGGCTGACGTCTTAAGTCGCCATCCAGTACAAATGAGCATACAGAACCCAAAAATAAACGATCAATCCTTAAAAATTATGGTCACCAAAACAATGAGTCCCGCCGAGGCCGAGCTAAGGAATCTTGCATACTGGCAGGGCATACAATATCACCACATTATTCTGGAGTTGTCCAAGACCCAGAGTAAGGACAAGAACCTACAAAGCAAATACACTCACTTTCGGGTCAAGGAGGGTATTTTACAGACCAAAACTGGGGACTATAGTGCACCATGGAAAACTATGGTCCCAGATAGGCTGAGACCATCCTTACTTAGGCACATTCATCAAATCATTGGGCACTACGGACCAAGAAAGACAGAAGAGGCAGTGCGTCATCAGTTTTACTGGCCAGGAATGTACAATCAGATTCTCACTACTATTAGACAATGTGACATCTGTGCTGCCACTAAATTTCCAAATAAATCATATGCAGGAGATATGAAACCAGTGATGGCCACAAGACCAAATGAAATCCTCGCTATAGATCATTATGGGCCCCTTCCCAAATTTAGGACCTTTCAATACTTGCTTGTCACATATGATATTTTTTCAAAGTATGTTCAAATTTACCCAGTGCGAACCACAAATTCACGAAATGCCATTCGGGCCCTACAGGATAAGCAATTTTCTGAGGTAGGTAAGCCTGAGACCATATTATCAGATCATGGCTCAGCGTTCACCTCAAAAGAGTGGAAGAATTGGACAAAAAAACAAAAGGTAAATCATCGTATGACATCAATTAGAAACCCGCAGTCCAACCCATGTGAAAGAGTTATGAGAGAAATTAGTCAACTCTTTCGGGTGTGCGTACCTACAGATCATCGGAAATGGGTGGATAAACTTCCATATGTTATGGACTGCATTAATAATACAATGAATGAGTCAACGGGTTTCGCACCTACACGTCTTCACTATGGGCAGCCATGTCAGGCCATTTTCTCTTCACTATTACCAAAAGATGAAACGTGTATTAACCCAATAACTGACCAAGATATGGCCAGAAAGCGGCTAGCGCAGATGGCCCAGAGGCGAATAAAAAGAGGTAGGATGCAACATTACTATTTTAAAGTTGGGGATCAAGTTTGGTTAAGATCACCAAGAACTAGTAATGCCCCTAAGAAAGAATTCAAGAAATTCTTCCCATTATACAGTGGGCCATATGAAATAATAAAGGATTGCCATGACAATGCGTTTTTGCTAAAGGGAAAAGGACTCCAGGGGGTTTACAATGCCAGACAGTTAAAACCATATGTGCCACCTGATCCAGGGAAACAATAAGACAAACTGTAATGACAGATATATATACAGAAGACCAACTGACATGACCCTAGGAAAATGAAACTTGATAAACGGACTGATTTATTATAAACCCATTTATAAGTTGAATATTCAAAAAATGGATCGCAGTGAGACATGTACAATTTGTAGCTTGGGCAGGTTATATTATTCACACTCATGCTGTTCTCCCAGAGTCTATACACTTATGCAACTATATCCTGCATAAGTAAAGTCATTTTTTTTTCATTGTTTTTTTTTGAAGTGAAAAGAAATGAAGCAGTCGGATCTGAGTTCGATCCTAGCTTCATGTTAGTTACCCTAATACTAACCTTAAATTTCCGATGCAATGGGGCTTTATACGTTCAATCCACGCTAATTTCCATAATGAATAATTTATTTCAAATGTGTGTTAAAATCAATTAGTTTCAGTTTAAAATTGAGCAATTCTCTTAATAAATTCATGATAAAATATTCATGAATTTATATATATTACAATTGTGGGGATTGTGCGTATATATTTGTAAATATTTAAATATATATAATTTTCGAAAGTTTCATTGCGTCGGGAATACTTGTTTTTTTTTTGTACTTTTAAATAATTTGTTAAAGTTTGCGATTAAAAGCTACATTCCTTCCATGGGCTTTCAAATTCTCAAAAACAACAGTAAAGTTTTATTAATTAAAAAAAGATAAGAATTCAATTTCTAATTAGAATCATTTCAGATTTTAAGAATTCATTTTCTAATTGGGAAAGGAATTCAATAATTAGTTTGAAAGCCTTACCGAAGAAATGTATTGGAAAACAACTAATTGATAATAAAATGAGCGCTAGCCTTAAGGCATCTGGACAATATATATAGCCCTGAAAAGTCAGAAAAAAAAAAGATCAAGCTTTGTTGTAGAGTAGTGCAGTGAACTCTGTGCGTATAATAATTGTATTTCATCATGATAGTCGGCTAAAACATCAGGAATCTGGCTACGGTTCCTAAAGTCCCGAGAAATCATCACTGGAGCTGCTGAACCTTTTCCGGATCGATCATTCTACTAACATCATGAAAAGCTACTAAAATGCTATTCCAATAATCAACCAAATGGTGCCTACGTTTTAACAACCTGGAGGTGTGACTTAAGGACCAGCACGAAAGGGGTAATATATGTTTCTATAATGAACGTTAAACTTTCTGGCCAGTTCGAACTTTATTTTACACTCCTCCTTATTAAGAGCTCTTTTATTCTTTAATGTAAAATCTTTGTAACACCCTTTATTTCTAAAATGCTACTGTAAATATATAACGTAATTCTTTAAATCTCTAGTCTTTAAACTTTTCTTTTCTTACCTGGCGGTTCGTTTAATATATATATGTTAGTGTGTTTTTTTTAATGTCGTATTTAAAAATTATATGCCAATAATCTTTCGACTCGATGAGCTCCTTGATTCCATTTGCCTCACGCAAATAATATAACATTAATTTCAAATAGTAATTCTCGCCCATGAGAACTAAATTGATAAGTTCTATTAATCATCGAGTCGAAAGAAAATATTACAGGTTTACTATTTTTACATTTAGCTAATAATAAATTATTAGCTCAATTTTTCACCTATGTCCCCAGCTCCTATCTAAGTTATAAGTATTTATATATATTCACATACATAATGTTAAATGATTTTCTTGTTCCACTAATATTTATTTATGCAAATATAATCTTTAATGTCTTATTGCAAAAATGGTCGATAAAGGGTTAAATGTATTTTAATTCCACTTTTGTTATTTTATATTAATATTCAGGAAGGGCACGATACTAAGGCATAGTTAACATAGTTTCCAATACTTTCAAATAGTTTTCTTAAAGCTCGTTTGACTTTAATTAATTGGTCAAGTCGTCACGTAGAGCATTCTACATGGGTTTTATTTTCAACGATGACTACCAAGTCATCATCATCAAACGTTGCTGACGTAGGGCCATCTTCCGCTCCGTTAGGCTGGTCGGTGATCATTCTCTTATTTAAATTTTTCCAGGAAGAAAGTACTTCCTTTCCGATTCATTAGTCAAAGGGCGTAAGACTTGCCAAATGCAAGCCGCCATAAGACTTCAGCGATCATCTTTAAATTTGACTCTCTGCCTCGTAATTCGTCAAGCACCGTTGCATTTTTGTCCCGGTAAAACCCGCTCCGTACTCGTAATTCGTGATGAAGTGATTTAAATTAAAGTCGAACCAATTCTCAAATATGTTTAATTAAATAAGTTTTCAAATAAAGATTAAAGTTATGCCTTAAAATACGTTTTGCTCTTCATGAATAGATTTCCGAATGTGAAGATAAATCTCATATTCCACCGTAATAAAATTAGAACAATCATTTCCGTTCTAAATAAATACCTTTATCCACCTTTATATTTTCTTGTTGGGGGCATAGACATAGAATTCCAATATTGCGTAATTTCCATTGGCATATGATAAGGACCGCTACTCTGATTATATTTATAAATGCTTTTAAAGACTAGAGGTAACTAATGCTATTTATATTTTATTGAACAAAACAAATTATTATTAGTATTAAATATTTTCTAACATACTTGTTTTCTTAGTTCATTATTCCTTTTATAATTATTTAAATGTTCATACCCGCTATCTGTGTTGGCAACCCGAACATACATATGATTTGATTTAAAAAGTATTCAAAATAATTAATTATTAGATATTCGTGTCAGTGCAAGGGTCTCTAGTCCTCACCACCATTGAGCTAGTTCTTGGCGCATAGCACTGTGCCGTCGATTTCTGCTATCTGAGCTGTTAAGTTGGGTTTGAA
>JAQFVV010008654.1:0-25663 GCA_028023455.1 Epiperipatus broadwayi | reverse complement strand
TCACATGAATAGCATGGTAGTGGTATGGGATATCCTCTTCTATTGTGACTTGTTTTTAAGAAGATAGAAAAGACCATTCTCACTAAAGACTATTAAGCATATATACTAAAAAACAAATAACTAAATGATGACATGATTAATGATAACAAACAAACAACAAATAATACTGTAACTGTATAAGTATTGTGCATTTGATATATAACAAAGTAACATCTTATCTTTCACCTGGTTATAATTAAATTCATCCACAATCAAGTTCATGTCTAAGCTCTATATTTTATTTCAATTCCAAAATTGTGGCTTAATAATATGTTTTCCTTTTTAAACATATCAAGAGTTTACACCCCCCTTCAATCTACGATAAAAAAATAAATAAAAATATTGATACATGAAATAAAAATAAACATATGTCATCAACCTTAGATCAATTAAGAGACCATAAGGTAAATGTCCTAAAAAGATTATAACTGTTCTCACTAATCCGTTTCATGTTTCTGTTGGTGGGATTCAAGTGTTCTAGATCGTATGGATGGTAATCAGAATTTCTCTCTTGCCATGGCCTGCTTTATAGATGTTGAGTTTGCAGCTTGATGAATAGATGCTGTGTTGAATCAAATTAGTTTGGGGGTAACAGCAGTTCATATAGAGATACAAATTTTTCTCCTGATGTTTTATCTGCTTTAGCATTTCCGGTTGTGTGGTTTGGAATGTAGTTGCTAAAAGTTATTGAGATTGTTGAGAAGATGATATTTGCTTTTGGGACTTTCAAGTTAATGTTGACAACTTACTGGCTCAAAATTGAAAATACTATGAAATATTAAATTGTTTAAAACTGTATTTGGGATTTATAATTTAAAATCTTTTATTTGGCTGGGTTTAAATCTGTATGCCTTTAATTCAGTTTTAAAACTCATCTAATAAGATATTCTCATTAATGCTTAACTTTGATGGTAAGTAGAATTTCCTGTTTGAACTCCAAGTCAACTTTTCGGTTCTATGAAATATACCATGTTAAGTTAACCAATAAGAGTATTTGATCTAAGTTTTGAGAAGGTAATTTTGCTTAATGGTTTACAGGTATACAGTAATCACCATTACAGATAAACATTTACTAGTAAAGTACATTATTAATTGCAAGGCATACAAGTGGATTTAGTGATTTTGCTAATATCTAAAATACAGGCATTCTTTATATCTGGAGCTTAATTGTAAATATAGAGGAGTTGAACTTAGACTTTTAACTCCCATACAACTATCCACCCTATCTGCTATTACCACTGAAAGCACATGACACACACACGTAGAAAAGATAAATAATCACCAATATACATATTTTGTGCTGAACCAGCACCATTCATCAGTTAGTCCAGATTATCGTCTCAAATTTACACTCTTTCACACATATAACAATATAATCAGTGCTCAGTTTATATTAAGATAGCAAATCTTCATACTTTAATAGACCAAGTTTCAATCTACTCTAACCTTCAACTCTTCAACCTTCCATACCATTGAAAATCTGATGATGCTAAGTAATTGAAACTATCAAAAAAAGAAAAATTCACTATCTATTTTTACTAAAACTAAGATATTTCTTTTTGTTTATTTCCACTAAGAGTTATTAAAAATTTTTTTTGGTAAAAATGAAAAGTAAACAATGGGTGTTTAGAAGTTAAAATACTAAGTTAATTAATTAAATGGAAATTTCCAGAAAATTTTTAGATGAAATCAGGTTAAATAAGTTATTAGCAAAAAAAAAAAAACAAATTTAAAAGCTTAAATCTGAAAATCTTTTTTTAATGGATTGTATATGAACTCAGAAAACTGGATTGCAAGGCCTTTTCTTCTTTATCTTTAAACTAGTGCAATGTGGAGCTATGCCTGAAAATGATAAATAAATGGTAGAGAGGTTCATTGTCTGCCCTGCTCTGCCCTATCATGGGAGTGTAGTAAGAAGTCCCATCATGAAGTTTATTCAAACCATTAGTATTAAACTCAGTTAGTTGCCAATCATGTCTACCTCCCTCCTTCTTCATAAAGCAAGAACAAATATCAATTTGCATTCAGCCTTATAAAAAATTCACAAAGAACTCCAAAAAGAGATTGTTATCCATAGTAGATTACTCCAATAAATTGCTTATAACTTGGTAAATGATAAGCAATTCAATGTCCTAAAATTCATAGACTTCATCTGCCTAATAAATGTTAAAAAAAGAAAAGGCACTCCAGAAATTGATAGAAGTGCTCTTAAAATCTGATGGATACCAATTAAAAATGTAAATCACAAATTAATCATGATCTTGCTCAGTATATTCTTAGATTACATGATAAGCAACTATTCTTATCTGTGTAACAAATTAATATTTTTCTTTAATAATTAAACCAACTTTTTGTATTTATATGCTATGCAGAAATGTTTTTTCTGTTTCCACCAGACAATCTATATAAACACTTTCTTGAACTTAATTGAGTTCTGATATTAAAGTAACATCCACTGCTAAACGTTGATCAGTACCAAGATTATCCAATATCATATTATTATTAATATTGTCAAGGTAAAAATTATTCAAATTATCTTCAAGGTCTATAGTTTGAAAATTAGGCAAAGTAATAACTCATAAAAATGAAAGCCTAGCACGTTCAATTTGTTTGTTCATATTACAAGTATATAAGTTTACAGATTTTTCAATATCGTTGCCATATTGTACAAAGAATAGAGATTTAAAAGTGAATTTTTAAATAGCTTTTAGTTTAACCTATAGGCGAAAAAAATAGTATAAAGTATAATCTGTAATGATTTTAAATATATATACTTGTAAAAAAAGTTAATAGTATGAAAACAAAAGTACCGGCATTTCTATTTTATTAAAATTGTAATTTTTAAATTTAAGGATACCTAAAAATGTTTTTATTTTTATTTTTTCGTGATTTAATACTTTGTTATATTTCAAAATATTTAACTTTTTTAGTTATGTTTGATAGTTTTTATTGTATATAACTTTATGTAAATATATATCATGTTTTATTGTGAACATTGCCAGATATGCATGAATGTAATGTATTATGTCATGCAATGGAATGGTGACTGTAGTTGTTGTTTTCTATTACTGCTGAAGTCTGCAGTTCTCTATTTAATATAAAACTTTAATAAATATGTATTGCTTATATATATCAAATAGAACATTTTCAGTTGTGGAGTGTTGAAGCAATGCACCATTTAAAAACAGACATACTTTAAGCTAAAAGTGATGTGCTATCAATTTTGTAATCCAGTATTTACAAGTATTGTAAATCAGACAATAATATTTACTTGTCTGAATATTAAAAAAATATCAACTTTCTAAATATTTTCACAATTAAACGCGGTTATGAGATTTCCACAGGTTTATATGTTCTGAAAATAATATCTTTAATTCTAATGCACTGAAAAAGTATCAATTAAAAATAAATAGATAGTTATATGAAAAAATAGATAGATAAAAAGTTACAGAGACAAGTATATAGATAGGTAGATATCTACTAGGTAAATAGATCGATAATGGGAAGATTGTTTGATATATGTATAAAGAAAAAATGAGATAAATAAAGACAATATATAAATAATTTGATTGATATATAAAGAATGAGATCAGAGAAAAAAGATAATATATATATACATTTATAGAAAAAAATAATATAAAATAACAATTGGTCACTTGTTAATACAGAGTTTAATATTATTTTTATATTATATACAGAAGTATTATTTATTTATTTATATACATTTATAGATTGATTGATAGATAGGTAGACAGATAGATAGATATATACCTACAATAAAACATAAGGTAAATAGAAAAATAATAAATAGATAATAAATGGGTAGATAAAATAGAAAGTGGGATAAGTAGAAACACACACACACACATATATATATATATATATATATATAGATAGATAGATAGATAGATAGATAGATAGATAGATAGATAGATAGATAGAATGATATAGATATACTATTATAATTAAACAGCAATATTTTCTTATATAATGACATTTCGGAGTCGATGAAAATTTCTTAAACTATATTTTTATTCAAATTTAATTCCCTAATTTATAAAATCAAAGAATATTAAAATGAATATTTTGAGATTTTATTTTATGAAGATTACTTAAAGTCAATGTAGATTCAGGACATCTCTATGAATGAATGCTGAAACTTAAAAAAAATCATTATCCATACTTGACAACTTAGTGAAAGCATAAAAATCTATCAAAAGTGGTATCATTTTTATCAGTTAAAATCGTGTGGATGATGATTTTAATGCAAAATAATTAATGAAGTTTAATAAAAAAGAAGCTAGGAGAACTTCATCGGCTTTTAAAATTATATATATATATTATTAATGTTATTTATAAATTTATTTTCTTGTCTTTGCAGTTTGATGGTTTTTTTCGATCTTCCTTACCTGTGATGCTGTTTATATCAAGAATCAAATGTTCCAGTATATTGGAATCTTAAATTATAAGAGTTTTTAAATAATTCCATATTTTTTTCAAATAGTAAAATTTTTGTGTATCTGACATGAAATAGCCAATAAATCTTAAACTAATGGGTTTCATAATAAAATTATTTAATTTCTGAGTAGTTTTAGTTTTTATTTATTTAATCCTTTTTTTAAACTTCTTTGTTTTCAATAACCTTTTAAGTTCAACATTTATGGGCAATTGTGAAAATGTCATTATTTTCCTTTATATATATATATATATATATATATAAAGATATATATATATATATATATATATATATATATATATATATATATATATATAACTTAGCGTTATATAGTAAGCGTTATATAGTAAACCATAAGTCAGATTTCACAATCCAAGAATAGATAAGCCGAATTTGTATTGACTATTGATTAAAAAATCATAATCCAGATAAAATCTTTAATAAATAATTTTTATGGAAAAGTACTACAAACTGAGTTCATGCATCATTTAGACTAGAAATGGCCAACCTTTATAGTTTATGCTTCAATTTTTTCATTTTTACTTAAGATACTGCCACACAAATTTATACTTCTTTTCAATCCTTTTAAAATATAATAATATTGATATATTTTACAGTTATGCTAAGTCCCTACCTTAGGCCCTACTTGGACTCTGGCTAGGTATTATTAACAGACTTACTATTTCCCCACCATTTTCTTTAACTATAATAATTGAATTTAGGTAAGGCTGTTATTTATCCCCAATTTACTTTTACATGATTAAATTTTTTAAAATAAGACCTATTTTAAACATAATTAATGTGAGGCTCATTTACCTATAAACAGATCACACCCCCTTAATATTAAACAAATACAAAATATTTATTCCATGGCATGAGAATACCCAGATACTCCACCTTATTAAGTATCTACATACTATCATGGCTAACAATAATATCCAATATAGTATATCATGTCTATAACTATTAAGTTTTAATTCAATCACTCATTAAATTAATCTGTTATATAATTACATATAAACTTTGATTTCTATTGTGTTCGATAATTAAGATTGGCAATAACCATAAGAATAACTTTACAATAAGGAGATCTCAGGATAATCATTGATTTATTAATTCTTCATACTACCTATGGAATATCAAGAGGGATTTTACTGATTTCCATGGGTAGTGCACAAATTAAGAAAGGCTTATAATTAAAATCTATAATCAAGCTTTATATTTATGTTTTTTAATACTTATTACTAAAATAATATTATTAACCAAACTGTAAGTAACATTAATACTTTCACCAGTAATTAATTTATCATTTAATTTCATATTAATAAACACACCTTAATCATTGGTAATATCATCAATGATCTATGGGATCAAGGCAGCATGTAGCAAGTAAAAAAATCTCTATTAAAAATGCGTGCTTATTAAACTGTTAGATTGCTCTAAACTGAATTGATTTCTCATTTTACTTTCATTCTGTACATTTTAAGTTCATGTGATGTGGTCACTGTGAACCCAAAAGGCAATGCAACATTTAGAACTTAAGTAAACTTTTAAAGCAATAATTTTAATAACATTAATTACCAATAATTAAAATAAACATTCCCATTAACAAGTAACTGTTATAATAAAATGGTATATAAGCATACTATACTAATAATAAAACAATAGAAAATTAATCTTCGGAGTGTTTATAATGAAGCAAAGTTAATACTCTCCTATAGTATGTTAAAATATTTACCTCCATGTATATGCTTATGTATCACACATCCAGTTTTTTGTATTAAACAATCATTCTCCTTTTTTCTAATTTCGTGGTTTTTTATTTCAAATTTCAAAGTAATAATTATAATAAAGTTGTATACCTGGTGATAAAGTAACAATATAAACAATTGAGAAAAGATTGTTATAATTCCGAATGTTCACAAGAAAAACAAAATTAATATCTTTATATTTCCCATAAAAAATATAATCGTTTTTGTTTATCAATTAATATATGTAAACACACCCTGCCTTCTTAATTACATATATGAAGTGTTAAATACATTATTATACATTTTATTCTAGGATATTGATCACATTTGTTAATTCAAATTACTAATAATATTTAATAAAAAAAACATAACTTTTAAATAACTACTGATATAAACAATTGAATTAATCAACTTACTAATTCCCACTGTCCGTTGATTTAGTCCTCCCCCTATTGTACTAACAACTCATAGATTAAGACATATAAATACAAACATTAGGAACAAGTTCTCTTTTTAAACTACCAGCTCATTCCAAAATTCGCAAGGCGTTTGCGTTATTGCAACAGTAATCATTCCCTTTATTTTTTGTTAAGTAATAGATTATTTATGGCTTGCCTTATCCAAGATGACAAATATTTCCATCTAGACTATACAACACGCTTATGATTTTTATCAAATATATATATCATTCAATATTTTTCTGTTAAAGCTCTATAGAAAATAACATTCCCACTGGGATGGCTGAGAGTTAATTACTTCTCCCATCACTTATTGCAATCAGGATTTTATATGTAGCCTTAATAGCAATAAACACTTTTCAGATATTATTTAGTTCTATTGACTTTTAAAAATGTATATTTAGCTGTTTCCCAGAGAGTTACCTTTCTTTTATTTGTCCTTGATGAATATTTATTGGGTTTACCTATTACCTTTTGTTTATCACTGAAATTCATTTCCAACACTGCACAATTATTGTTCTCTTCCAGTGAGTATATTTGTTGATATTCTTTTAATATGCACATTTTATTCGTCTCCGATTATTTCCTCAATATATATTAACTTCCAAGAGATTATTAAGAATTATTGACCATAGACTTGTCCAGTAGAAAATGATTAAATTATTCCATTATTTTAAACACAAAGCTTACAATTATCCAATATATCGATGCAGAGTTAAAATTCTTTATTTTTTCTGTTTGTAAATAATAATATTTTATGAACTTTTATCCAACGTTTTTTAAAATATATAACAACAAGAAAAAAAAAACCTAGTTACTTATTTTTACGATCAAGAAGAAGTTTTTTCTTTTTTCTCTCACCCCCTTTTTTTTTTTCAATTTTATAGTAAAAGATTGCTTGACACTTTGTGATTGGTGGATTTCCCCCCCACCTTTAACAATATTCATTTATTTGCAAGATTTTGGTTTACTTTTTAAAATGACAGTTTTGGTTTTTTTTTTTTTAAATATTAAAATATAATACTTTTTAAAAATTAAATAAAGATACAATTTACTGTTTTAATTTTAGATCATTTTTTTGTAAAATTGATAAATATTTACTTACTTTTAAATATAACAAGATTTGACTATAAACATTTTTTTAAATTTTATTTATAAAATTAACAGTGCACAGAAACATGTTTTATAAATACTGACTTTTGAGTTAGTATTTTAGATCTAGTTTCTAGAGTCCCAACGTTCCACTGAGGTGAGCTACAGCTCAAAATCAATTGGTCTGGAGATAGGGACTCTGATAGAGATTTTGAATTTTTTCTTTTTTCAGCATTTATAAAATAAAAGCTTGATTAGAGCTATTAGTAAGCTCCATCTAGTGATCATAAAATGCAAGCTTAAAAGCAAGTTACAAAATTTATGATTTGTTTTAATTATATATATATGGTGATTAGACACTTTTAGCAGTTTTAAATAAAAAGATTTCATATAAAGAGAGAATAAATATTAATTATTTTAATGAGACTTTGAAAATTGCTTTGCTTTTACTAAGCTTGTAATGTTTGGAGTTAAATGATTCACAGAAAGTATCAAAATTTGAATCAGACATGACAATAGTTTGTTTTTAATTATTTTGAAAGATGAAAATAATTATTTACATCTGTATGTTGTTCATAAACATAGATATAACTGAGCAACTTTTCTCAGTTCTGGAAAATGTTCACAGGGCAATAATCGCTAGACTAATTACCTCACAAACATCTGGGAGGGATGGAAATTGATTAAATTTTATTTTCAATAAAAAATTGGTTTGAGGTCAATAAGTTCCATTTGTATGTTATTAGGTATCATTAAGATTTTTTGTTCAGAAAGTGAAAAGTGATTTAGAAATGCAAGTATGCAGTCTTCCTTTTCGGCAAAATCACTAAAATGACTTGTAAAGCACTTTTGCAATAATCTGAGTTCATCAGTATATTTTGTAATGTTTTCATTATCTTCAACAGATTTACTATGTTCTTTTAGAGTGCAAATTAATCTAAACCATCTAACCTAAATCCTCATTTTTTAACTGTGAGGTGAACAATTTTAATTTTATTTTGAATGCACTGAAGTCATTTGCTAATCTAAAACACAATTTGTTCTTGTTTTGCAGTTTCATATTTAGATCAATTGAGGCAGCTGATAGCATTAACTAAAATTACTAGTTCAAATAGCCATTTGTCATCACATAACAAGGATTTTACCTCTTATAGCTCATCTTTTTCTTCCAGAAAGTTATAAACACTATCTTTCAGTTTTTAAATTCTACTGAGAATTTGTTCTCTAGAAAGCCACAATATTTCACAATGAATGATGAAATAACTATATTCCATATCTAACAATTCACAGTATTCTCTGAATTCTCCTCTATTTAACCCTCTTGCTCTAATCTTATTTACATACTTTTTACAACTGGTATCATAATATGTTTCAAATTTTGAGTTTTTCTACACAAAGTCTCTTCTTATATAATACAGTGATACTTTAGCAGAGAATGACCTAAAAACCTATCAAGTAAAGTTACACTCCCAGGAACTCTTCCTACTATTGATAGTCCTCCATCAATGCCAACACTGATGAGCTTACTGGAATATAGTTGTTGATTTTCTAGATATGACTTTGTCAAATATGTCTGACCTGATTTTTCCATGATGTGACTCCAGACTAACAAATTCTTCAAAGGTTTTTAAATTGCCATAAATTTCTCATATAAAAATTCTTAATTTGGATGCATCACACATGTCAGTGGATACCTTCAAGACTAAAAAAAATAAAGAACAAGCATGAATATAGTCTTTCTATTGCTTTGTAACATCATGGGAAAGTTTTTTGATAGATTAAGAGTTTGCATGGACAGAGCAATTTTGTTTATCTTTCTTTCAAATACTCTTATTATCAAGACACTTTACAAATTTTTTGAACAGGTTTCTCTTCATTAAAAATGGTTTCTGTTTTTAAGCCAAAATAACCACAATTGATGCATCCAGCATGGTCTCACTTTAACAACTTTGTTTTACAAATATATTTTGTCTTTTTTTATTTCTTCCATTTTCTTAATCTCATATTCTTTCGGTAACTCAAATCCAGGAACTAACTTCAGTTTTTCTTATAATTCAGTTTGATGTTTTCTATAGTGTCTGTTAAGATCATGTCTCCTATTATCTGAGAAAGTGCTTTCACAAACAATGCACAATGGTTCCTCTGAAGGACCCACAATAAATAAGAACTCACTTCCCATTGTTCATTAAACTGGCGCTTTCTATTATCTTCTGTTTTTCTTATGCTAATTTCTTTTGCAAATCAATGGGTAGCTAATTGTAAAAAAATGTCACAAAGTAAAGATTATTATTAAATAATTTATTTAAATTGTTATCATTTTAAACATTTTGAACATTCACAAAGTTTAAGAGAAGATGCCTGTTTTTATGAAGGCTAATGCAGTTTTATAAGTTCAAAAATAATATATGTTTTATGAAATTTTTTTACAGAGAGTTTTTCTCTCTCTCATAATATATTATTTTTGATGAAATACAGATAGCTTTCTGTCAGAAAACAGCGAATTATCTGAGAATCACAGGTATAATCCAAACATTCTCATTATAAAAGCTTTGCTGACGATCAGTCAAATTTTAAGAATACATCTACTATACATAAATAAAAAGAAAAGATATTATATAAAAATACACATATAAAAATCCTCTGAATAACTGATGTTAGAGTAATCAACACACTAGGAGAGTGGGCAAGAGTTCATAATGAAATAAAAAATTATTTAATTTTACAGAACTATATCAAGCCGTCATAAATACAGAAATTTTATTATCTTAAACATAGGGAATTGATAATAAAAACATATAAGTTCGAAAACACAGAATTGTTCACAAACATCTAATTAGAAGTCATCGAACTTTATGACACAAGAGTCAGCAATAAACTGATTGAGAAACTAGTGACGCATGGCAGGATCTGTTGCTTCAAGATCTAAAGTGTATAATACAGGTATAATAAGTGCGCACTCTAGAATTCAATAGTAGGTTAATTGCGTGTTTATATATTGAAACCATTAATAAAAACGGTTGGAATCTCAATGATAATAATGTGGAGAGGGCAGAGTGAAATGTTGCGATCTCGGTTGAGATGCGTCGCGGTCAATAATGCTGATGAAGAGCGATTAGATATGCATACAACTTTTTATATATTTCCACATAAGCTAATACTATTCTATACTTTGATAATAGATTCACATTCAATAAAAGAAATAAATTTATCAGGATTATTCAATAATGTTTACTGCTAGTCTTATTCTATTTTATTAATAAAAATCTTTGCAAATATATTGTTCTTATAACTCAATCTGTGTTTTACCCTTAAAGCTAGCCAGTTTTAAATGCAAAGATAACTAATGATTTATCTCAGAGTTTATAAAGTATGAAAATAAATGCATGGATATCAAGTGTGTTTGTGCATTTTAGGATACAACAGTTTATAAAAGAAATTTTATGTACATCTTACCCAATACTTTTATATTTCAGATAGCATTAATACAATGATGATGTATTTAATTCAAATAGATATTGTGTTATCTAATATCTTAAATATGATGTTTTATATTTTGAATATGCAGTGACGTAATAAGGACGAAAGAGAAGTAATAAAGATTAACAATTACTTTATTACATAATATAAAATAAATAATAATAATAAAATAATAATAATAATAATAATAATAATAATAATAATAATAATAATAATAATAATAATAATAATAATAATAATAATAATAATAATAATAATAATAATAATAATAATAATAATAATAATAATAATAATAATAATAATAATAATACAAAATTATATGAAATGCCTAATAAATATGGATATTTAGTTCTTAAATCTAATTTGAACTTGTGATATGAAAAAAGTATTATCAGACTGTGTTGCAAGACATTAACATTAAATAGGAATATGTTATTTATTATTTAAAATAAACTAATAATTCTCAACTCAAAATAAACTAATAATTCTCAACTCAAATACTGGATCTTAATAATCATCATCATTAACAATCAATGATAAATGCTCCATGTGGTCCTTAATTAGTTTGTTTCACTAACTATTCAACTTAATCAGCATCAATAATGTTGGAGAAGTTTTTATTCTTTAAAGAGAAGCAAGTGCAATTATTGTTTATCATATTTAAATGATATTTACCATATTGGGCTTATTTAAAATATCTCAAGATCCTTTACTGGATTCATTTGCAGGCTCAAACATTAGAAGTGCTACTCTACTAACAAAATATAACAAGTCATTAGATTGCCTATTACATACTATATAACATTTAAAGTATTAATACTAATTGATAAGATCTTTCATATATAAAATATTCAGTAGAATTACTTTCTGCTCTTTTATTTTTAAATAACATTATTTATTTACATAAACCCATATCTACTATTTATTTACATGAACCCATATATATTCTAATAACATTATGCACATATTTGGAATGTTGCAACTATCTCTTTGCAGTCATTATTAAGGATATACCCTATTTATTTTTTAAAGCAATTTTTTATTACATCTTACACATTACATGATCACCATTTCTTATGTTTGCTTATAACTTTTATTAAAGCAGGCAAAACTCTCCATATAGTATTTCCATTCAGTGCAAGACAAAGTAATCAATGGATGCAGATGCAGTGCTTTCAGATCCAAGGCTCCTTACTGATGAAGGCCACAAGCCAGAAACTAGTCTGGGGATATTGGATGAGTAGGCACTAGATGGGGATTTTATGCACAAGCCTTCTGACATCCATTGATTACTCTGGCTTGCATTGAGTGTCAGTACTGTATGGAGAGTTTTTCCTGATTTAATCTTACACATTGGTGTAAGATGTAATAAAAATTGGTTAAAAAAAATAAAGAATAGGGAAGATTCTGTAATTAAAACATTGGAAGGGTGGCAATATAATTTTGCACACAGGGGCCCAAATTCATGGAATGGACCTAAATTTATATCACTCCTCAGGTGTCTATCATTAATAATGATTTTGTTTTAGAAGTTGTGTCAGTCATCTTTTATACCTTATAAATATTGGACTTACATATTGTCACATTATGATAATATACTTTTGTAAAGTTAATAGATTTCAAACATTCAATCCAGAATATAAAAAACAAATAAATATAATATACAATTAAACTACAAAGAAAATATAAATGATTTTTTATGTTTACTGAATTATAGATTAATTAATTAATGGTAATGTATTGTATATGAAAAAATATTTTTTTTTAACTTTTTACATAGGATTTTTTTCCGATTAATACTTACAATTTTACTGAAAAAATATCCTCATTGTTGATTTTTTATGTGGATATATGAACACAATGTGTCATAGTAAAAAGGTGATTGGTTACAGGTTCTTTTTCTAGACAACCTGCAATTGCCAGCCCTAAATCAATGTAGTTGATACTTTAGTTACATAATTTAGTAATTAATCAGGAAATTTTAAATCTTTAGAGTTACAATATAAAGTGTGATAGTATTGTTTATGCCTTAATCCACAATAGAACAATGTGCTAACATTAAATTTTGTTTTAAATTGGATAAAATTGGTACTGACTTATTCAAAATGATTCATGCTGTGTTATGGCAGTGAATCTCTGAGTTGTAATGGCAATATTTAATATGGTTTGCATTAAATGATGATAGGGAGAGGAGGGTGAATGATCTATGAAGTTACAAAATATCCTATCACATTTCATATTGTAACGTATCATTCTAACATCTTAGCACTTTTCTGATAAGTAGTTACAATATGTCATACCAATTACAACTCTCTTAAATACTTCATCAATACTCAAAAGAGTTGTAAATGGTATGATATGTTAAAGTAAAAATCAATACATAGGAAAAGGAAGAAGATAGTTACAATATGCATTGAATCAGAGCCAGCAGTGAAAGCATCTTGGAGAGAAAAGCAGTTATGTTTTCACTAGGTCAACCAATATATATATATATATATTGAAACAGACAGATCGGAGAACCGATCTTCGTTTCAGGTGTTTTTATGTACGGTAATTCAAACTACTGTTCGCCCGCAGTGAGATTTTGTCTATTTTAAGTTATAATATAAATTAGTTATATATTCTTTAGTTTATAAATAAATATGTAAAGTTTCCGTATATAAATGTCACAAACCATGAAATAATATTCGTGTGTGCGTGGTTTGTGAATTTATATCATTTAATTTAAAGTTTCAGTGCGGGCGTATTTGTTTTAAATTTTAGTTTTAAAATTGTATAAAGTCGTCTAAAAATACTGATCAAAAATCACATTCCTTTGATCAGTGTTTTTAATTAAAATCTAATTGCACAAATGTTCAGAGCAATTAAGTTGTATTCAAAATTAGTAAGGAATTTTTATATGTAATTAATGTATCGATTTAAAAATGGCATATTAAATTAAAAGATTGCTAAAAACAGATAATTGATTGTTGGTCAAGCTGCATCGCTAGAGGCTAGAGAAAGTAGGCGGAGCCTAAAACAAAAACCAAGTCGGAAAGGTCAGCAGTGGCCACTTTAGAGAAAAACTTACATTCTAACTTTGGTCGTGTGTGAGAGAAGTAGTCTCGAGACAACACAGCAGTTGAGTATAATTCAAACCTTATTATTAAGAAGTTTACCAGTGAATCGCAATGTTGATGGGCTGAGTGCCAGGAGCTGATCTCTGCCCGCCAATATGGATCCTCGTGCCGCTGTTTGATCATGTTTCATATACTTCAGAATTTCCAACTTCCAATCTCAAAATTTACTATGCCTTACAAATAACTTTCAAAAATGCGCGCCTACGTTCGTTACAAGCCAAGCTGGATGAAGAAAGAAGAGAACTTTGTTACACGAACTTTAACTTTCTTACGTGCTTAGTATTATCAATCAATTAAATCATATGTAAGTTTTATATCATTTATAATGCTATTATTTAACCTGTCAGTAAATTTTCTTTTCTTTTTTTTAATCCTCTGCTCTAGTCTTTAGAAATCTTTTATAAAATTGTAATTAATAGTAATAATATTTCAACTGAATACATTTATATTTTCTGATGTTGCTTATTTCATGAACAAACATTGCCAATAGTAATATTTCCAACTCTGTGTAAACTAGTGTGTAATAATGATCAATTTAATTTAAAAGTAATTTCATTTTCTGAATTAAATATTCTTTCACATCCCGAGTTGATAAATGTTAAGTCACTTTATTAGTCTATGTTAATTTGTTCTATAATTGCAATCTAAGGTTTGATCGTAAAATATATGTATAATGGTTTCAAAGTGTTCATTAATGTTATGTATAATATGAGAAATAATTCACTGAATAATTTGATACTATCGCTACCGCCTGTCAACCTGAAGGGTTAGGAGTCCCAGAGTAAGATTAACTAATTATTGTTTTTCACCGTCAGCTTAATTTCGCTATGTTTTTATTGGGGTAAGGATCTCAGCCTGTGGCGTAGAAACAGACAAATAGTTTCTAGGTTTTATATAATTTCTTTAAAAAAATCCGCTTCAAGTATTCGTCCTTCACGTCTGTGGCAATGCCTTCCCTTCGCTGAAGTTAGCGTCTCGCCATTCTACCATTGGGGAATGAAAGCAGTTTTTCTTTCCCGGTAATCTCTTGGATCACCGGGGTTCGAAATGATCCCGGCTGGTTGTCGTGTCCCGGAGTTACTTGGGGGCATTAAGCCTTGTCAAAGTACAAGCCGCCCGGTATTCCGTTAATGCACCGCAAGTGATTACTGTAGGGCTCTTGAATATAGGCAACCACCAGTTTATCTATCTTCCACGTCGTATTTATATAAAACCACCAGTTCATCTATCTTCCACGTCGTATTTATATAAAACCACCAGTTCATCTATCTTCCACGTCGTATTTATATAAAACCACCAGTTCATCTATCTTCCATGTCGTATTTATATAAAACCACCAGTACATCTATCTCTTATGTCGTATTTATTTAAAACCATCTCCACTGTTCGTCTACGTTCCGGCTCGAGCCTATTCTAATAAAATAAGTTAATAAAAATCTTTAGATAAATATTTTTCCAGTGCTCAAATACTCTGATTCTCTTAACCACCCGTCAATCATTTAACTACCCAGCTATTGGCATAAGTTTGTTTACTAAATAAAACGTTTACTAAAGACTAGTAGCCAAATACAAGAGGATTCATGGAAGTCTTACCGTACTGTTAACATTATATTTATATGCTTTGTATTTTCTTGTTGAACAATATATTTATCCGTTTCTATTTTATTATTGAACACTATATTTATATGCTTTCTATTTTGCTTATTAAACACTTTATTAATCTAAATTTTGTGTCCTCCACCTTATTACTCTCTAAGTCTATTTAGCCACTTACTGTCTGTATTGGCAACTTAAATATATACGTTACATGAATGACCGTTCCAGTATCTAGAGTCTAATAAATAAATATATATATCATTAACTGTAAGAATTTAGTCTATGTTCTGAGCTGAGCTAGAAAAGGGATAACCCCGTGCTGTTATAAAGTCATCATCGGTTAGTCATACCGGGGTTTGGGTTTGAATTCAGTTGGCGTTTTGGAACTAATTCCTAAACGTGGGCTGGGTTTGAACTCGGGTACTGTGTATGATTAAGCGTGGTGGATTTATACCGGTACAGTTATTAAATTTTTGGACGCCCTCCGTGGTGCTCGATGGAAGAAATCTCCCACACCCTGCAGAGTGAACGGAAGGAAACAGTTAAATGATAAAAATATTCAATTTTTTTTGTGTCGAGTCATAATATTGATACGTATTTGGCGTATTAAAATGCGCAAGTGAAAACTATAGTAATAAAACAAATGTATAAAATTTTTTTTTCCCCTTACACAAAGGTTCAGTATATAATCCTCCCAAATATTGTTAAGTCAGAGTGAAGATTTTTTTTTTTGAAAAGAGAGCAGAAGCAATTCGTGAGTGTAATTAATTAAAATAAATGAGTTATTCCATAATGTTTTTGTGAGTTCATTCTTGTCGTTTAAATCATATGAAAAAATAAAGAAGTAGAATTAAGTCCAGTTCTAAAAATAAAAACGTGTACGCGTATATATATTTGTGTACGTATATATATATATATTTTCGTTTGTTGTGAAAAATATTTTTTTGAAAAAAGAAGAAAGAAGTAGGATTATTCTTGTGTTTTAAAAATAAAAACGTGTGTGCATATATATGTATGTTGTAATATAAAAAAAAACCTTACCGGAGTCAGTATTAAATTTTTTTTGCCTATATAAATCTTAAATCAAAAATTATTAGGTCATATAAAAGTATATATTTGGGGATCAGTAGATTAAATTATCTATTGGTCACATGTTGCTGGCTGGCGCCTATCAAATAAATTTGTCAGCAAACATGTTTGTCCATACAGCAGTGGCGAGTGTTGTTTTAAAAGAGAGTAGGGTGGCATATATAAAAAGAGAGAATTACTGACAGAAATAAAAAAAAAAAAAAATACTATGTTATGTACCCATTATGAATATGTATGTATTATAGGACTGAGGAGAACAGTGCGAACTGGGTGAAAGAAAGTTTTTTTTCCCCTGTATATTTTTAGTAATGATTTTAGACATATCATATTATATTCCTAAATAAAAAAAAAAAAAAGCGTAGATAACAAAAACCAGACTGAACGTAGGCGAAGGAAGAAAAGAGAGAAAGGAAGTAAGCCACACAAACAGTATCAGCAGCGGAGGAGGATTTGGCACAAGGAGCAGGGATCAGTAACCTTTTATGATATATACAAATCAAAGCGTTGTACGAATCAAAGTCTTATGCTAAAAACATTTCTAAGGAAAAACGAAGCAGAAATGGCAGAAATAGAAAGAAACACTGTTAATCAGAAATTATGTATAATCATTTTTTTTTTTTGTTGTTTTTTTTTATAAAGTGACAAGAAATGAAACAGACAGATCGGAGAACCGATCTTCGTTTCAGGTGTTTTTATGTACGGTAATTCAAACTACTGTTCGCCCGCAGTGAGATTTTGTCTATTTTAAGTTATAATATAAATTAGTTATATATTCTATAGTTTATAAATAAATATGTAAAGTTTCCGTATATAAATGTCACAAACCATGAAATAATATTCGTGTGTGCGTGGTTTGTGAATTTATATCATTTAATTTAAAGTTTCAGTGCGGGCGTATTTGTTTTAAATTTTAGTTTTAAAATTGTATAAAGTCGTCTAAAAATACTGATCAAAAATCACATTCCTTTGATCAGTGTTTTTAATTAAAATCTAATTGCACAAATGTTCAGAGCAATTAAGTTGTATTCAAAATTAGTAAGGAATTTTTATATGTAATTAATGTATCGATTTAAAAATGGCATATTAAATTAAAAGATTGCTAAAAACAGATAATTGATTGTTGGTCAAGCTGCATCGCTAGAGGCTAGAGAAAGTAGGCGGAGCCTAAAACAAAAACAAGTCGGAAAGGTCAGCAGTGGCTACTTTAGAGAAAAACTTACATTCTAACTTTGGTCGTGTGTGAGAGAAGTAGTCTCGAGACAACACAGCAGTTGAGTATAATTCAAACCTTATTATTAAGAAGTTTACCAGTGAATCGCAATGTTGATGGGCTAAGTGCCAGGAGCTGATCTCTGCCCGCCAATATGGATCCTCGTGCCGCTGTTTGATCATGTTTCATATACTTCAGAATTTCCAACTTCCAATCTCAAAATTTACTATGCCTTACAAATAACTTTCAAAAATGCGCGCCTACGTTCGTTACAAGCCAAGCTGGATGAAGAAAGAAGAGAACTTTGTTACACGAACTTTAACTTTCTTACGTGCTTAGTATTATCAATCAATTAAATCATATGTAAGTTTTATATCATTTATAATGCTATTATTTAACCTGTCAGTAAATTTTCTTTTCTTTTTTTTAATCCTCTGCTCTAGTCTTTAGAAATCTTTTATAAAATTGTAATTAATAGTAATAATATTTCAACTGAATACATTTATATTTTCTGATGTTGCTTATTTCATGAACAAACATTGCCAATAGTAATATTTCCAACTCTGTGTAAACTAGTGTGTAATAATGATCAATTTAATTTAAAAGTAATTTCATTTTCTGAATTAAATATTCTTTCACATCCCGAGTTGATAAATGTTAAGTCACTTTATTAGTCTATGTTAATTTGTTCTATAATTGCAATCTAAGGTTTGATCGTAAAATATATGTATAATGGTTTCAAAGTGTTCATTAATGTTATGTATAATATGAGAAATAATTCACTGAATAATTTGATACTATCGCTACCGCCTGTCAACCTGAAGGGTTAGGAGTCCCAGAGTAAGATTAACTAATTATTGTTTTTCACCGTCAGCTTAATTTCGCTATGTTTTTATTGGGGTAAGGATCTCAGCCTGTGGCGTAGAAACAGACAAATAGTTTCTAGGTTTTATATAATTTCTTTTAAAAAAATCCGCTTCAAGTATTCGTCCTTCACGTCTGTGGCAATGCCTTCCCTTCGCTGAAGTTAGCGTCTCGCCATTCTACCATTGGGGAATGAAAGCAGTTTTTCTTTCCCGGTAATCTCTTGGATCACCGGGGTTCGAAATGATCCCGGCTGGTTGTCGTGTCCCGGAGTTACTTGGGGGCATTAAGCCTTGTCAAAGTACAAGCCGCCCGGTATTCCGTTAATGCACTGCAAGTGATTACTGTAGGGCTCTTGAATATAGGCAACCACCAGTTCATCTATCTTCCACGTCGTATTTATATAAAACCACCAGTTCATCTATCTTCCACGTCGTATTTATATAAAACCACCAGTTCATCTATCTTCCACGTCGTATTTATATAAAACCACCAGTTCATCTATCTTCCATGTCGTATTTATATAAAACCACCAGTACATCTATCTCTTATGTCGTATTTATTTAAAACCATCTCCACTGTTCGTCTACGTTCCGGCTCGAGCCTATTCTAATAAAATAAGTTAATAAAAATCTTTAGATAAATATTTTTCCAGTGCTCAAATACTCTGATTCTCTTAACCACCCGTCAATCATTTAACTACCCAGCTATTGGCATAAGTTTGTTTACTAAATAAAACGTTTACTAAAGACTAGTAGCCAAATACAAGAGGATTCATGGAAGTCTTACCGTACTGTTAACATTATATTTATATGCTTTGTATTTTCTTGTTGAACAATATATTTATCCGTTTCTATTTTTATTATTGAACACTATATTTATATGCTTTCTATTTTGCTTATTAAACACTTTATTAATCTAAATTTTGTGTCCTCCACCTTATTACTCTCTAAGTCTATTTAGCCACTTACTGTCTGTATTGGCAACTTAAATATATACGTTACATGAATGACCGTTCCAGTATCTAGAGTCTAATAAATAAATATATATATCATTAACTGTAAGAATTTAGTCTATGTTCTGAGCTGAGCTAGAAAAGGGATAACCCCGTGCTGTTATAAAGTCATCATCGGTTAGTCATACCGGGGTTTGGGTTTGAATTCAGTTGGCGTTTTGGAACTAATTCCTAAACGTGGGCTGGGTTTGAACTCGGGTACTGTGTATGATTAAGCGTGGTGGATTTATACCGGTACAATATATATATATATATATATTGAAGCTGTGCATATATATATATATATATAAAATACATATTTTGCGGGTTCATCCGTGTTAAAAACTTTTAATATCAATATACTGACGTTTCGACTTGGTCACACAAGCCATCCACAGAGTTATAAAAAGGTAGAAAGACGGTTGTAGAGGCGCTACAATCACTGGTTTGAATAAAACATTAAAAATCCCACCAATAGCAAAAATGTTAAATTTAAGAATGTTTTTTAAAGAAATCTTTCCAAATAGGAGGAAGTTTGCACGTATCATCTCGCTTATTGATACAATCTGGCCTTTTAAGTATCTCAATGGCTTCTCTGATTTTGCATTGGTAGAGATTATCACATCTGGATATGATCCTGGTACTAGAAAAATCTATTTTATGACCTGAATCTATAGTATGGAGTGAGAGTGCTGATGATGATGAGTGTTGTTTAACTGCATTAGCATGCTCATCTCTCCTAACACTGATGCGACGATTACTCATACCTATGTAAGAAGCTTTACAATTTTTACATGAGATTTGATAGACACCATGAGATTCAAGAGGGATTGAATCCTTAGGCTTGGTTATTATATTGCTGATCTTTTGATGAGCAGAAAATGCTGTATCTATATTATAGCGTTTTAATATACGTCGGAAGAGCGTCGTGTAGTTCCTTTTACATATGGAACACAAATCCTAATAGCTGACTTATCATCTTTTTGTTTCCTATTTTGTCTATTTTGGGCTTGAAATAAGGCTTTTTTTATAAATTTGTAATTATAACTATTTGCTAATAAAACACTATTAATATGATTTATTTCTTCTTTCAGATGTGTGTCATCTGAAAGGTTAATTGCTCTATTAAAAAGAGTTTTGGCTACAGAAACTATCTGAGTTGGGTGATGATGAGAATGGAAATGTAAATATCTGTCTGTGTGTGTATCCTTTCTGTAAATAGAAAAAGATAAACTATTTGGTGTTCTGGTGACTAGAACATCAAGAAAAGGGAGTTTTCCATCAGACTCTGTCTCCATTGTAAATTTAATATGAGGATGCATATTATTTAAATGTAAGAAAAAATCATCTAATGTATTTTTTCCATGTTGCCATATGACAAAAGTGTCATCTATGTATCTGAGCCAAATGAGAGGTTTTAAAGATGATGATTCTAAAGCACGAGTTTCTATATATTCCATGAATAAATCAGCTATTACTCCTGAGATAGGTGAGCCCATAGGAGTACCAAAAACTTGTCTGTAATGCTGTCCATTGTGGACAGCATTACAGACAAGTTTTTGGTACTCCTATGGGCTCACCTATCTCAGGAGTAATAGCTGATTTATTCATGGAATATATAGAAACTCGTGCTTTAGAATCATCATCTTTAAAACCTCTCATTTGGCTCAGATACATAGATGACACTTTTGTCATATGGCAACATGAAAAAAATACATTAGATGATTTTTTCTTACATTTAAATAATATGCATCCTCATATTAAATTTACAATGGAGACAGAGTCTGATGGAAAACTCCCTTTTCTTGATGTTCTAGTCACCAGAACACCAAATAGTTTATCTTTTTCTATTTACAGAAAGGATACACACACAGACAGATATTTACATTTCCATTCTCATCATCACCCAACTCAGATAGTTTCTGTAGCCAAAACTCTTTTAAATAGAGCAATTAACCTTTCAGATGACACACATCTGAAAGAAGAAATAAATCATATTAATAGTGTTTTATTAGCAAATAGTTATAATTACAAATTTATAAAAAAAGCCTTATTTCAAGCCCAAAATAGACAAAATAGGAAACAAAAAGATGATAAGTCAGCTATTAGGATTTGTGTTCCATATGTAAAAGGAACTACAGACAGTATCGGATTATATTAAAACGCTATAATATAGATACAGCATTTTCTGCTCATCAAAAGATCAGCAATATAATAACCAAGCCTAAGGATTCAATCCCTCTTGAATCTCATGGTGTCTATCAAATCTCATGTAAAAATTGTAAAGCTTCTTACATAGGTATGAGTAATCGTCGCATCAGTGTTAGGAGAGATGAGCATGCTAATGCAGTTAAACAACACTCATCATCATCAGCACTCTCACTCCATACTATAGATTCAGGTCATAAAATAGATTTTTCTAGTACCAGGATCATATCCAGATGTGATAATCTCTACCAATGCAAAATCAGAGAAGCCATTGAGATACTTAAAAGGCCAGATTGTATCAATAAGCGAGATGATACGTGCAAACTTCCTCCTATTTGGAAAGATTTCTTTAAAAAACATTCTTAAATTTAACATTTTTGCTATTGGTGGGATTTTTAATGTTTTATTCAAACCAGTGATTGTAGCGCCTCTACAACCGTCTTTCTACCTCTTTATAACTCTGTGGATGGCTTGTGTGACCAAGTCGAAACGTCAGTATATTGATATTAAAAGTTTTTAACACGGATGAACCCGCAAAATATGTATTTTATATATTTAACCCGTGCAAATCTTCGTTTTAACATATATATATATATGCATATATATATATATGTTTTCACTAGGTCAACCAATATATATATATATATTGAAGCTGTGCATATATATATATATATATGCTGGCTTCACCATTCACTATAGACTAACTAAGACCCTAAGTCCAACCACAGTGAATGCATGTTTCTTTTTCAAACTAAATTTATCGTTTTCTCAAATAGTTGCCTAAATTAAAGAAGGAATTGTGTTAAAGAGAAAAGATTTAATAAAATAAAATATAGAAAGTTAAAATTATATTTGCAACTATTTTTAAAATATATGTTGGAAGAATTCGATAAGATAAATTTTCTTAATTAAATAGAATCCATTGAGAAAAGGAATTAATTAATAAAACATATTTCTGAGTTAGATAAAATAAGAGATAATAGGAAAAATTTGAAACAACGGGCATGATTCGCTACTAATTAGCAGATTAAAGATATAATGGAAAAAAGGTATAAATAAAGAACTTTTCTTTTGTTCTGGGTCTTATGCTTGCGGATTACCAGTGCTGAAGGTCAGAGAGAAAATCTTAAGAATTTTGTTGGAAGAAGTTTTGCTGAAAGATTGGTCAATATAGCGAACTCTTGCTTGCTGTACTTACTTCAAGCTGCACTCTATTCTTTCAGCATATAAATAAAAAAAATCCAGAAATGTGTTGCTCTTCAAAAATGCAGGGGTAACCTCTTTGCCTTCGCGCTCTCCTGAGCCATTTCTGAGGCCGGAGTTCTAATCATGTAAGCCAGCCAGAGAACTAAAGTATCTACCCTCTATCCGTGAAAATCTGCCCTCAAAAACATGGAAAAACAAATTTGAAGAACCGAGAAGATCTGCGGGGAAACATCAAATGAACTCATTTTGACCCATCCATCTAGTTACCGGTAATGTTCCCATAAATTATTAAAATATCTTTGTAATTTGCAAATTCAATCTATATTTATGCTTTTCTATATATATATATGTTTTTTTTTAATCTATGTATTCGAGTCTTGTGAAATTATATTTCATTAATTGCTTTCTTTTTTTTTAAGTACTTTAATGGGTGGTAGGGTATTACATATAATGGCGGCGATAATTCTTATTAATTTAATTGAAAAATGCTTCGTTTAACTTTCTGCCATTATACTCCCGTAATTAAGTTATTTATTTTATATAAATATTTATTTAGAAAGAAAAGGAAGAAAATCATAGAAAATGCAAAACTCTATTTTAAAATCAAGATTTAAATTGCTAAATATTCTGTTATAAAACTTTCCAAACTTTAACTTAGTTTTTTTTTTTTGTATATATATAAAAGAAAGATCCTTATCAAATGCCTGTATATTTTAGTCAATGAAGGGTTACAAATTTAATGTTATATTTTGAAGAGCGTGAAATAAAACGTTCGCGTTTATATTTTAGTAATAAGAGAGAGTACATTTTGACAATATGTATTAAAAATTATTAAATAGCATTGACTCTGGGGTGTGTTGGTTAAACTTCAACTAAATCAATAAAATATCCGCCCTCTTGTTTTAGTGATCTGAATTTTATAAAAGGGAAGTTACTATTTTTCTGCGGATTTTTCAGTGATAGTTGAGCTTTCTTAATATATATATTTTGCAGAGGATTTCTTTTTTAAATTTAAAGATCGTTGACTGTATTTATATGGCATCGTGTCTCGGGTGATCTACTGGGCTGCTCAGCATATATGACAGTGCTTCTTTTGCTAAGTTTGCTTAGGTTAACATACCTACATTCGGACCTTCTGAAAAATAAATAAATTGTTCTGGATCTCATGTCGATATCAGTCCCTTCAATGTACGTAACTGGACATAAGCAACAAAAACTCCGATCCTGAATCTGGGTCACGCGTTTAGTGAACGGATTCCATTTTTTTTTCTCTAACCTAGTTTAGAGATGGAGAGCTATCCGGTCTTGTGTTAACCTCTTGGTAACTGTTATGTCTCGAGCCTCACAGCCCACTATATGCTCTCACCTTTGTGCATGGTCTTGTATATTTATATTTATTAGGAAATCTTTCTCAAAATCTCATAGAAATGTTTCAATTATGGCTGGAAATTCCTGCTGGAGTCACTTTATCATTCTTCTTAAATCATAAGTAGGGTTGTGATTTAAACCTGTCCAAAGTGCTTAGTTGAGTTTGACCACCTATTTATTTCTATATTCTCCAACCACAGAGTTAATGAATCATGTCTCTCTCTCTCTTGATTTCTTTTATGTAACACTTCCATTGGCTGGAATATTTTAAAGAAGCAATTATAGCGTAAAATTTTGTCTGTTCTTATCATTACGATCAATGGATCTTTCATATATGTCTATCCGTTTGCAATGAAAATAGCCTGCGACACTATTAATAAAGCATTGTGTGGATTATTTTAATGTCAATAATAAAAATTTCTGTTATCTTTCATTCACTATAAATAAAACCACTTAGTATTGTTTTTCTTTTGTGACATATGTATGTACATCTGATCATTATAGATGTAAAAATTCCTTTTCGTGGTCTCTTCTCTCCCTGGCCACCGGGCATACATTAAGATTAAATTCTAGTGAGGTTCGAGGAGTAAGTTGCTTAGTAGCAATCTAGAGGAGTAGATGAGGTTTGAACCCCCTCTATCTGCATCTCTAGTTTAGGTTAAAGCAGCTCTACTTTTCTTATGATTACAATATATATATATATATATAAACATTACAATCATATTGTCGATTGCTG
>JAQFVV010008653.1:0-25688 GCA_028023455.1 Epiperipatus broadwayi | reverse complement strand
AACAAATAGACCTTCTAAAATGAAAATCAAACTAAAAAAGTAACATATATATATAAAACAATCAAACCTTTTCATAATTCATCTCAGAAACCAACTTCCCTTTATATTAAAAGATGTCTTCATAAGATTGATAGCCTCGGGTTCTTATGAAGACATCTTTTGCTGTAAAGGGAAGTTGGTTTTTGAAATGAATTATGGGAAGGTTTGTTTTGTATATATATGTTGCTTCTTTAATTTGAATTTCACTTGAGAAGGTCTATTTGTTTAGTATCTGAAACCATGGTTGTGTAAGGATTTTGGTAAAATTTGGGGTACTCATACTTATGACAATCCATCCGACTTGATGGCATTGTTCCTCCAACAAAACACATCAATATAACATTACCAGGACATTACATTTTCTTTAATATTATAACAAATAAACAATACACAGACAACTCTTTAAAATCATGTTACTTTTTTTTTAACTAATGTTACAGATTTTCAATTAATAAGCAATTTTTTTTAATTTTATAATAAATGTTCATTTATTTTAGATTTTTTTAAAAAAAATAACCAATATTTTTTTGTTTTGTAAGAAATGTTTGTTTAGGTTAGGTTTTTTTTTTTTTTGGAAAATAATTGAATATATTTGCAAAATGTTCGTTTGTTAATACTGTGTTTTTTCACTAACGTTGATTTCATTACTTCAAACATAGTGTTATTTTTCGTTGATAAACAATGCCTCAATAACCAATTTATTTTTGTTTGGTAATAAATGTTCCTTTATTTCATGTTTTTTTTTTTTTTTTTTGCGAACCATAATTTAATATATTAGGCAATAGAGACGGCTTGAACAAATACTTTTTTTCACTAACATTGATTTGATTTCTTCAAACAAAGGTTTATTTTTGGTTGATAAACAATGCCTCAAGAACCAATTTATTTTTGTTTGGTAATAAATGTTTCTTTATTTAATTTTTTTTTTATGTGAACCGTAATTTAGTCTATTATGCATTAGAGAGAGCTTGAAGAAAGACTTTTTCACAAGTAGCCATTTTTTCGCCAATGCAAGCCCTTGCAATATACAAGACTTTGGATTCAGGTACGCTGAGTCACCACATTTCCTAATTTTAACACATGAGGGGGGTTATATTTGGTACAATGTGACAATTTGGAAGACCTTTTATTAATTCATTGATGTTTTGAAAATAATTACTTCTGAGTGAACATTGATTCACTTTCTGTCATTTAAATTATTCACACCCTATTATAATAACTTAATGACATGTTAAGTGTCAGCGATTATATAGATGGCAAATAAGTGTGAATTGTGAGAGCAATTGATCGCAAAACCCACTGTTGGCCGCTGTTAGCCAAAAAACTCAATTTCTAGCATTCAATTACTGATAGCAATTGAGAAGTTGTGCCTGATAAATGGTATTTTAACTACTTTTGGCTAGCAACAAAGCCATTAAGCAGGATTGATTGTCATAAGTATGAGTACCAAATTTGGATTTTTATCTAATATTGTATTGTTTTATGGTTTTGTATTTTATTTATTACTAGTATAGCATTAGGAAGTTTTGAGTTATATATATATGTGTGTGTGTGTAAATTTATAAATAAATATTTGAACATTGTGCCGGTCAAAATATGCTTATCCATCTAACACAAGCTGGAACTCACAAAATGTACTTCAAACCCAGTCAAGCCCGAGATTTTGGTCAGAGACCAGCCTGGATTCGAACCCACTCTCCAAGACCCAGGTCAACCACCTAATGGACAACATAACAATGATGGCACATGAAAATTAATTTTTAATCTGGCCCTTTAGCAAATTGGAGAAAACAATATGACTCATGGTCTTAAACATATATATAAACAACTTAAATACTAGAGACATTCCAAAGATAAAATCTAATATATTAATTTAATAGAGGCTTTACTAATGAAAAGCTATGGGCAATTAGTGAATTGGATTGATTTAATGATGAGACAGAAACTAATAGATAATGAATTATAAAATATATTTGTTGACAAATTTCACATGTATCTTGATATAACATTATTTAGCATGCAGGCATTTTATTTATTAAGTGACATTACTCTAGGCCATTTAAAAAATAATTGATATGTTGGCAAATAGGTTTGTTGCTATTATTTAATACAGCCAAATATCATGCTATACAACTAATCACTACATTCACTTATTAGTTATGTCCTTTTATAATCGGTTTGAGTAGCTATTATACATGAAATCAAACTAAGTCTGGAGTGAAGCTTGATAATACATCTAATTATAATAATTTTTTATATTAAATATGGGCATATAAAGCATCCCAAATAGCTTTAGATTGAACAGGTTTTCAAGAATGCTTCGGTTCAATGCCGAAGATTGCATATTAGGGAGGCAGAGTTTGCTATAGAGATTTTACTAATACACTAGGCACAAGTAAAATATAATAATAAAGTTGCTCTGCAGATGGAAGAATAGTTTTAGGGTTATCGTGACAAACACCGGTTTACCCAATAACCGGTCATCATGCTGCTAAAAGGGAACCTTTATTTGGTTCATAAGAGGCAGGGGACTTACGTGCTAATCTGGCCACTAGCTGTGACTTTGCTACTGCACTACCCATAAAAGAGGAAGATGGGCTGGACTTACCGTGGCTCCATCTTATGTATATATACAAAAAAACAGCGTAACGATAAAATATTAATAAATTCCACATCCGCCAAGCTGAAGTATATTATAACTTAAATACTATACATCAAATGAACACTAGATCATCAGCTTGATCAAAAGAGCCAACTCTTCTGTAGCATGAGAAATACGATATGCTCCTGATGCGAATATATATATACAAACTTTACTTTATCCCATTCAATCTCTTTAGTTATCTATAACTACTATACTTTTAAAAGGGGGAAAAGTATATTTAATAAGGGACTTATGAATACTTTACTGAAAAATATACTTATGATTGCACTCAGGCTAGTGTAATCTTTAGTAACATAATAATTAAAGGTTGAAAAGCCACATTTTATATTTATATTAATTAATTAATTAATGACTATATAACAACGAGCACAAATGGGTTGCTGCCATTTAGAAATTAGGTTTTCGAAACAGCACACAAAATGACACTATAATAACTAATAATTCGAAGATTTTAAATTATATATTTTAAAAAAACATATTTGGTAATTAAATGCATGCCATTTTGAAATGTAGGTATAACTAATAATTATTAAAATAATCAAAAGGAAAGCAAATATACTGCAGTGATTAAATTATATAGCAAAAATATTGAATTAATAAAGAAAAATTTGCAAAAGTATTACCTTTTATAGAATTTAACTATTATTTAGAAAACAATTTAGAAAGAAGTTGCAATAATATGGTTAGCTAACCTGTTTTGAAGACATAATGATTGTTTTGAAATTTACACAGAGCTCTGGGATTTTAATATTAAAACAGTTCTCCTGTAGTTGGACTAGAGATATTCGAACTGGAATGAAGGTGAGTTCTTTGGTGGCTTATGGCATCTTCAATTTAGTTGGGAGATGATTTTAAAATGGTGTTGAAATGAAAGCAAGTCCCTTTTAGCAGCTTACCGCATCTCTTATTTGGTATAAGCTTGTTGGTTGTTGCTTCAGCATTGGATGGATTGAACTTCAGCGTTCCATCATGGGAACGGCAGCAAAATTTTGCCTTACTTTAGCCAGACATGATAAAATTAAACAATTTATAACTTCTGATATTAACAGCTCTTCAAAAGCAAGATGGAGTCTATCTTCCCACTTAAAATAAGGCCTATTTATATATTTTTCACCAAGCCTTAACACCTTTTTGGAATTTCATTTGCCTCAGGATCAATTGACTTTTAATTAAAACAAAATCATATAATCTAATTTCTACAACAGATAACGTCTCCGAGGTGTTATATTTAATTTACTTAAAAAATTATTAAAATATATAAATTATACAATTTGATTCATATTTCACTAATTAAATTCCTTTTTAGGTGTTATAGAATGTTAAAGCCGAGCAGAAGTAATGGTATTCTGATTTAATCATAAAGCCTTTTGTTGAAACAAAATCAATCAGTAAACAGATTTTACTTTTTAACGCAGGTGCGGTCACTAATTGATTTCTTGTTTACACAAAATTCTCATTTTTAATTATAAACAGGTTTTTATTTTACTGAAATAAATAACTTTTAACATATTTGCTTTTACAAAATAACAAATTGGACAGATTTAAAAAAAATACTTTAGTTTCCATTATATATATAAAACATTAAATCAGAAAACCATTAAATATAATTTTAAAGAAAATGTTTTACATTATTTCTTTTTTATTTAAACTTAAATATATATATGAATCATTATACCATCATTCCAATGTTTAAATTATCCATCAACATACAAATATAATAGTGAATATAATTAAGAATTGACTAAAAATTAATAAAACATTTTATAATAATTTATGAGCATTTCTACACTATAATTTTATCAAACCTGTCTAATTATAGCGTGTTTTCATATGTAAATGGATGATGCCATTCAACTGGCCATGATAGCAAAGTTTTCCCGCTCGACTTATATCTAACATTTTTACATTTAAGATAGGTTCGAAACTAGTTCAGATGAGTAGGTCATTAGGTTGATGGTGAAACGGAAAGAGATTGGGAGGTTTCCATTTCAACATACAGTACTTAATAGTTTATAAACAATATATGTATAACCGTCACTTAGAAGCGCTTTCAACTAACTTGTAGCTTTGTCAACTATCACAAGTTAGTTGAAAGCACTTCTAAGTGATGGTTGTACATGTATTTTTTGTAAACTATTAAATAAGCATTTATTTTATATAGTGTATGTTTACAATTGTATACATTCAAATATCAATCTTTTAAGTTAATTATGCATACGCTTTGTGAGTGTTAATAATAAATGAATACTTTCTCACCAAAACAAGATATAGTATTTATGCAGGAATAAAAGGAATCCTCTTATTCCTACTACTCAAATGCTTATATATGAGAAAATCTGAAGTACTGGCAAGTAAAGTGTGAGGATGGAACCATCACTTTAAATTACTATATACGATGTCTGAATGAATGACGTAGGTGAAATCGTGTATAATAATTTAAAGTGATGTTTCCATCCTCATGCTTTACTTGCCAGTACTTCAGATTTGCTCATATATAAGCATTTGAGTAGTAGGAATAAGAGGATTCCTTTTATTCCTGCCTAAATACTATATCTTGTATTGGTAAGAAAGTATTCATTTATTATTAACATTCGCAAAGAGTATGCACAATTAGCTTAAAAGGCTGATATTTGAATGTATAAACTATTAAGTACTGTATGTTCAAACATTTATTTATAAATTTATGTATATTATTTTGAAGAAATACAGACAATGATTTGTAATATTATATATATATATATATATATATATATGTGTGTGTGTGTGTGTGTATGTGTGTGTGTCATAGTTTAGTCATTATTTTGCATAAAGCATAGAATTTAATGATTGTTACAACTTTTTTAACTAACTGGATCCATGTAATAATAAAACATTTTTTCCAAGTAACATTCAGAATTTCAATGTGATAATTCACAAATTTCTAAAGTCCATGTAGCTAAATATTGGTTTGAAAAATAAAAAGATGGTATTCCATATGTCTAAGTTATCTATCTAATAACCTACTTTAAACATTGTTAAGTTTTTATGGACCTATCTCGAGTAATAAGTATGATGCCAATTATTTTCTATGAACATCAATATATCTGAATACCTTGAGATATTTTCCCATGAAAGATGGTTTAATATTTTCTAAACCGAGTTGAATTTTTCATAATTTAATCTAATGAAGTATTTTAAAATACAAATGATGGCCTCTCATCTCATCTTATTAATAAAGATATTGTTTTGCATTTATTTTGTTTATTATAGCAATAATACAAAATAACTTTTATTGAATCAATGTGATTATAAACTATTTTAAAGTTTCAGGTGATGTGATGTGATGTGACTTCTCTTTATATGGTATTAGGAATCTATCAGTCACTATACCCAGAGAAACCTGATAGCCACTTTACCTTCCCTTTCCATTCTCTACCCTATGTTTTCCCACATTCTTATCTACCCTGTTCCATTAAATTTCCACAACATAATATTTGTCGACTCCATTTTCTTTGTATCTAAATCCTCTTTACCTTTTCCCAAACCCAGCATAAAAACTAGTAACCCACTTTCTGTATAATCACTTTGTTTATACCTATTCTTCCACAACTTTATTATTTGTACCCTTTCTGCTTTCAGACACTTACATTCAATTTACAGTTGCCTAATATTTTCAGTCTTTCTTACATAACTCACAGACTTAATCACCCACATTTTCCCATTTATGTGTATATTCCATCATGTTTGAACCTTAAACAGTAAACTACTTTTCTTGCTATTTTCAGAAATTAATTCACACCCAATAATCCATTTACTTCTATATATATTTAAACTTCTTTTACTTTCCATACTAGTTTTTTTTATCTCTCCAACTCCCTATTCTTTTTAATGCCTTTATTATGTTATCCCATTTTGTACAACTATAAAACTCAGCAACTCTCTTAACACAATCATCCCACATTTTTATAAGTATACTGAATGCACATTGTATGCATAGTGACATCTATTGTATTTTATACAAAATTAATTAAAACTAAAAATAATGAGAAGTAAAAAACAATTCAAGTATTTACACATATAACATATAAAAGTAAAATTTATCAATTAAAGAAGTTTTGTATATATTTCTTCTATTATGTTTTTTAATATTTTGTATATATTTCTTCTATTACATTTTTTAATGTATCTATTTTATATTCATATTTTAAATAGTGACTATGTAGTGCAGATTTATCATCTCTTTTGTTAATTGTATTGCTAAGATCTTTTGTTTTTTCATTTAAATGTTTTTCTGTTAGACAATAGTAAATCATATTGTAATTTCTGCAATTAATTTTATATACAATTCCTTTTTTAAATTTTATATCATCTTTTATTTTATAATTATATATTAATTTAACTAAACATTTGACCATCCTATGTTGGGATTTTTATTTATATATTTTTTTATTTTTTATTAATGTATTTTAAACTTTAGAGCTGTATCAAAATTTTATTCATTTATTGTTAGTATTACAATTATTATAATTTAAAATAAAAAATATTATTATTATTTAATTTAGTTGGTTTATAATTAAAAATATATTTTTAATATTCATAGAGTTATATTTATGGTTTTAATATAATTCAATAAACTATTTTTTTTTATAAGTTAGCTATAGTTTTATCTGTATTATGTTTATCATTTTTAAATGCTTTAATTGTTTTTGGAAAATCTGTTTGTTTGTTAATTTTTGATCTTTTTCAAGTTAGAATGAAATTTTAAAATCAAGGTTTAATATATTTAAATGAAATAGAATTGCTTGAAAATTAATATATAACAAAATTATAACATCTTAATCCATTTCAAACACTTATCTTTTCAGCATGTTAACTAGTTTGATAGATATGGAACAGAAAGTGAAAAAAATATGAAAAATATATAACAATTATTGTCAGAATTTTCATTTGGTTTAAATAATGGTCACAAGAGAGCAGTCTACATTTTTTTTTAATTTAATAACATTTCTTAAACTGTTTTAAACTCTTAATGTATATGTATTATGTTCACATACTAAATATATATATATATATATATATATATATATATATATAGGGGGTACACCTTTTAACTTATAGCAGAAATAAGTGTCCAGTCAATTTAGATTAGATATAGTTTTACATTTTTAGTAAATGTGCCAATATTAAAAATTTAAAAATAACAGAGATATATTTTTTTGATAGTAAATGGTTTTATCAACTGAGTACTATAAAGAAATACAATAATTGTTTCTTCAACCACAATTGAAGTTTTTAGATTTAACTTGAAATACTAGCGTGGGGGGATCCAGAAATCAATTAAGAAAATCCCTATTTTTTATAACAAGGGATTAACTTAATTAATTTCTGGACCCCCCATGCTTTTATTTTATTTTTAAATTAAATCTAAAAACTCCAATTGTGGTTGAAGAAACAATTATTTTATTTTTTAATGCAAGTCAATAAAAGCATTTAATATAATTTTTATCTCTATTATTATATTTAATATTTAAAAACAAGTATATAGTCTATACTGAAGATAATGTAATTCAGAAGGGATTGGAACTCAGATTTTTAAGCTGCCTACAGCTATCTACTTTATAGTATATAACTGATACACATGACCACATACATATGAAAAAGATAAATGATCTCCAATATATGTATTTTGTGCTGAATCAGCTCTCATCAATTGGTCCAGATCATCATCTCCCACACATCTATATAATCAGTGTTCAGTTAAATTGAGATTTCCAATCTTTCTATTTTAATGGAAAGATTTCAATCTTCTCTACCTTTCAATTCTTCAGTCATCCATATCCTTGAAAATCTGATGAAGGAATGTTCAAAGCTCTTACTGATGCCAATATTATTATCATACCTATGTTTATTTTAAGTCACTCTGACCCCTCACATATATGATCTTATTATAATAATTTTTAAAAACTGAAGAGGGACGGTCAGTACGTGTTAATTATATAATATTTAAATACAAGTATATTGTCTATAGTGAAATTAATGTAATTTAGAAGGAATTTAAACTCAAACTTTCAAGCTCCCTATAGCTAAGTTCAGTATAATCAATGTACTTGTATTTAAGGATTACATATTCAGGCTGCATTCTGCCCATTGTTCTTCTGTATATTTAAATGAACATATTGGGGTCCTATCTGTGAGGGGTCAGAGTGATTTAGAGTCAATGTGGGTATGACAATAATATTGGCATCAATCAAGTGTTTTGAGCATTCCATAATTACATTTTCAATGTTATTGATGACTGAAGATGTGAAGGATGGAGAAGATTGAAGCCTGGCCATTAAAGTATAAAGATTTACTATCTTAACATAAACTGAGCAATGATTGCATGTATGTGTTAAAGATGATCTGGATCCAACTAATGAGTGCTGGTTCAGCACAAAATGCTTATGTTGGAGATCATTTATCTTTTTTCACATGTATGTGGTCATGTGTATCATTTTATAAGAAACAGTGGATAGCTGTAGGAAGTTTGAAAGTTTGAGTTCAAATTCCTTCTACTTATTTATATTTAAAAATTTTAACAACTGCTATCTTTTGTTATATAGAATTATTACTATTATCTTAAGTATTTTATATATTATTTACTTTTAAAAATTGGCATAACAGTTTCATTTTTTAAGATTTATATATATATATATATATTTGCAGTTTCTATATGTAAATATTAAATACAAATGAAAGTTTTCATTTAATAAAGTTTTCAGAAACAGTGTAACCAAGGCCACAAACAAATAAAATTGGAAATCAAGCTGAAATCATAACCATTTATATAATAATAGAATTTGTTTGAATTGCTTTAAGCTAAAGGATGTATCCACTTCTACTTCAATACTCAGGTTGATATAAGAGTTATAGTCTGATTACAAACTCTTGTAGTAAAATATAGACAACTTCTATTGTTATTTTCCAGATTTTAGGATTTCAGCTTGTTCCTCCGATTTTATTTAGTTGTAGACTTTCTGACATCATAGCTGAAAAAAATATTTAGATTACTTGAAAATTTTTGCACTTTCCAAAAAAGTTCAATTTTTTTTATTCAGATAGTTAGTTCATATACAAAGCAGATATTCATAAATTATCAGTTAGATAATGAGTATTTAGCTATTCTCAACAATAAGATAAATCTTTATCAACTTGTAATTTTCTATTCTTGTTAAGTTTCTTTTTCTTCCTGATACTGTAATAATTTTCTAAGACGCTTTTACTCTTTAGTGACTGTTATCTATAGGTTGTTTTAAACGGCCATTTTATGCATATATAGTTTAACTTTTTTATTATATTATTTATATTGAGCATTAAAAAGCTTTTTTATTTTATAATGAAGCTTATAATATGTGGTATAAAAAGTGAAAGCATTGAAAATTATGCATTTACACACACATGTTATGTTCTCAGCCCAAAGACATATTAACTGATTAATTAGTAGAGTGCTGCCAATACTGAGTGAATTGCTCGCAGTTTGTAATATCTTTTAACATCCTTGATTATTGAATCTGCATTCAAGCAGAGTGTAGCTTTATGCATAGATACAAAAAGGGTGTGATTTATTTTAGATTTATTATAAATTATTATCATGGAGAATTTATTAAATTTATTTAAAGTATCTAACAATAACTTAAAATGTTGACAAAAATTCTCATAGACAAAAAAAAAAAAAAGTTAGTGAGTTTTCGTGCGTTATATGATTGCTATAAATTCAATGTAAATTTCAGGAAATCACTAACAAATGAGAGCCATACATCATTGTCGAAAAGAAATTGATCACCTGTAATGTAATTTCTGGTTTGTTTTAAACATATGTACACACGCACAGAACAATGTTTGATAAAAGAAAATTGACATATTTTTTTAAAAACCGATTTTTTCCATTATATAAGAATTTAATTTTAGAACACATCTATTTATGCAACATTTTAGATTTTATTGCGCGTTTTTTTTACAACAAGTTATATAAACATATTAATTTAAAAAGTAAAGCAATGCTAAATAGGCCATTGCAAACACAGACTTGCCATTTGCAAACACTTTTCTTTTTTTTATTTTTTTATTTTAAATACTTTGAACTGATTATGAGAAATATTCAACCATCTAAAAATTTCCAAGTTATATACAAATTTGAATCATTATCAGGGCAAGTTAATGGACTACCCAGTATCATACAAGTTATATATAACTAAAAGAAACAGTGAAAAGGAAGTCATTACTCACTAAACTTCCAATTGCATGATAATGAGGATCTGAGTATTTTATATTAAGCTTTTTATTCTCCAGCTGACTTAGAAAGCGACTTGATATCTGAAAGAAAACTCTTCATTTTAATAAGAGGATGAAAAGAAACTCTCAATGTATTTATTCTAGATTTATATCTAGAGTACAGAAGATGATAGGCAAATATGAAACTTTTAACAAGATCCATCGATGTTTTTTCACGTGTTGGCCTGGAAGCGAACCGGGTCAACTGCTTGGAAAGCAGCTGCGCTAACCACTAGGCCATCAACGCTTGACAAGATCCAGTGATTTACCCTTTCACTGAGGACTTCTATTCAGTCTTTCTCAAAGCTTATTTTGTTTTCATATATATATATATTTAAACAAATTGCAATTGTTTGTCTATGTAGCCGTTTTAATACTTCAAATATGAAATTTTAATTAATTTATACATTTTTATTGAAACGGTCTATTTGCTAATGGATGAAATAACGGTTGTGAAAGAATTTTAGTAAAATTTTGTTTTTTGGCTAGTTTTATGTGTTATATACGTTTCTCTTTTATATGTATATATTTATAACATGTCCACAAAATCATTTTGCATATAAAAGGTTTATCAAAGTTCATGTTATATATCTAAATAGTGTATTTCTAGAATAAATTGAGTTGGAAGAATAATAAACAAAAATGAATGAATCACTAATTATGATATTAAATAAATAAAAATCATGTTTCCGTCATCCATAAAGGTACAACCTCTTTCTCATTATTTGTAAAGTCTACATCATATTATAATTATATTTTTGTTTTTATAATCAAGGATACTCATCTAATGAATCAACAATAATCCACAGTAGCTAATAAGAACTAGGCATTTACAAGTTGTTTTTTTATGATTCAGTTAAAGTTAGATTTTAAATAATTTGTGAGCTCAATCTTTTTAAAAAATTGGCTTAGACTACATAGAGTTGTAATGTAAAATTTCACTGATATTTTTTTTAGCATTAATGTATTCTATGGGTGAATGCTAAGACTCTGATTGGAGAAAAATTGTCCTACTAAACTTATTGCTACTCAATTAATTATTATAATAAGTAGAATTACTGGAACACAATCCTTTATAATGGCTTTCTGCTCAGTTACATATTTCTCTATCAGAAAAAGTTGCCTTACAAAAATTACATAAACTCCTTATGTAGTTCAAACTTAACAGCAACTCACTGAATATTTTACCATCTAAAACTCAAATCATAATCTCATGTCTTGCTGTTCAACCAAGAATCTCTCTAAACAACTGAATATTCATGATATTTAAATGATTTTAAATAAATTTATATTTTAAATTTAACTGTATATCTGGCTCATGGATTTGATCTTCCTAAATAGTCTTATCAATAGATTTCTAATAACCCATAATCATTATTCTTATGTGTTTCATAAAAGGAATTTGACAATCAAAGATCTATGCAGATGAGGTCAAATATAAATTCTGAACTAATAATTAGTGATATTTAAATATATAGATATAGTAGAGGGTTGAAAACAATCTATTACCTGGTTTGAATCAGTGTAGTTTTTTTTTTTTTTGATATTTTGTTAATTGTTATCAAAAAAATTAAAAAAACCTCTAAACTAAATAAATATTGGATAAATGGCCAGACTGTCTAAGAATTAATTATTTGAAGAAAAAAAAATCTATGATTGATATATGTTATGAAAATTTTAAAAATTCATTCATTTCATTCTAACATAATGGTAGACAGATATGATGAGGACTGCATTATGAGATCCTTTGATGGGTGGTATTTTTTCTTTCTACTATTAAGATTATCCCAAGTCAGCAAATACTTTGATAAAATTAAATACAAAGAACTTTTATAAAACTCCCTAATGTGTAAATTGTTAAGAAAGGATCTCATAATTTAAAAATTAATATATTATACTACAATATTTGTCTTAGTATTCAAATTGAAATTTTCTCTATAACACAGCTTTTCTATTTAGTTTTAATATTCAGCAATAAATTGCACTCACATCAAATTTTAGAAGAAAAGATTTCTTGAATAAGTTAAGTTAGGTAAATGATACAATTTTATTTGCCTAAATAAAATAGTAATATGATTGGATTTTATACTGTGGCTAAAGAATCTTTCATCTTATGGAGTTTGCCATCATATTTGATTTTTAAAATTATTTTTTGTGATAAATAAAAAAAAGTTAAATATTCAATTAGGGGCTTATTATTATAAGCATTATTTATTAATAGTTATATAAATAAATAATTTCTAAATGATATTAAAATAACGCTAAATTTATATATTACGTGAAAGTGACGACAAATAACAAACTTCAGATGATGATAATGGGATGTTATTTTTGAACAATTATTTAATTCTTAGTTAGAGAGCTTAAACAATAAGACAATTTAGAAACATGAAGGGCATCTGTTCATAAACATCTAAGATTTACCAGGTTTCTTTCTGAACGATTATTATATAATTAATATATTATAGGTTGGGTATTTAAAGGGTTGAGATTTTATATCTTTTGAGGGCTTACAGTTCATATCGGTTAATTTATAAGCTTTAAATCATGCATTAATAATAAAATTATAACATTAATCAATAACGATTTAGATTTTAGAGTTTAGAATGAGAATTTAGGTGTACTGTTGCATAAATGTAAAACGCGAATTTACTTCTGAAGAGATTAACGAAAATATAGCTGGGGGATTGGAAAGTCTAAATTGTGTAAAGTTTGCACAAAATTTGCAAACAAATTATTAAATATATAATATTTCTAAATATTAATAATTTGAAAATACTGATTTTATAAGTTTATTATAATGTACTTTCTGTTACTAAAAAAAAATCGTAAATATATATGTATAATTTAACCCCAAACCTTAGAGTTATTAGTTTACGAAGAAACTCTACATAAGCTTAAATAAATAAAATGGGTAAATAAAACATTTTCTATTAATTAAATGGTAACAAACTATTATAAACAATGATAAAATATTATTTTTAATGAAAGCTATTTACAAAAGGATAGTACTACCTGAGCATTAGAGAAAAATGATTAAAAAAATAAAGATATTAATATCATTTACTTTCTTTATTACTTTTACAATGCTTCGTATAATTATAACCCACTATTGACGGTTTCGATTGCCCCAGCAATCTTCTTCAAAACTATAACAAACACAATACAAATACATAAATATAAATACATATTAAAATATAATTTTATATAGTTATAGTATAAAACAAAGGTTATTTATTACTTCATAGAGAAATATATATATATACATTTATTTTTTATACGCATCATCTTTAAATAAATATATATATATGACTAATAATTATTTTTTATTAAGTCATAATTCATAATATTTGTTTAATCCTATATCTAGAACTTAAATTTATTATCCATTGATTTATAAAATTTTAAATACACATATTTTACATATCTGGAGTCTTACTGTAATATAGGAAATTGAAAACAAATTTTAATGCTCCCTTCAGCCATCCATTCTATCTCATACAACCGATACACATGCCATACATATATAAAAAAGATAAATGTTCTCTAACATATGTATTTTATATTGAACCAGCACTCATCAGTTAGTCCAGATAATCATCTTCCACACTTATATTTATAAGTGTTAAACTTTTTGCATTTACAATTTTGATACCACTTTAAATAAATACATTAATGATTATTACTATCCATTTTTAAACTAGAGATTATCCTTAGGCCAGATGTAATCTTTAAATCTCTGATTAAAAATCAATATGTATGTTGTTGTTTTTTAAAATTATACATAAAAACATGAAAAAAAAACTTTATTTATTTTCCTTATGTAATACCTTTTTGTAATACTCTTAAAAAATAGATAACCTGGGCCAACAGATAAGTTCTACCTTAACAAGAAATGCACACGTTAGCTATCATTTGCCATTCTCAGGTGTATTTATTCATATATTTCAATTTAAATCTAATACATTTCAAATATATCTATAATATTACTTCTATAGAATTATAATCATTATAGTTTAACATTTCACTTATTTTTGCTCATGAATTGGATTCTTATTATAATTAATTAAAGAATTATATTTTAAACATATTGCAATTAGTGGAAAAAAATCGTCATTTTAATGGCTTCTTAAAAGAATTTTGATCAGTTAGATAGACATTTTTAGTTAGGCCAAGTTATAAGTAATTTTCAAATGTCTCATGTTATTTTATCTATCCACATATATAAATACAACATTTTAATATGCATCAATCATTCTTTATTAAATTATAAAACATTATATTTCATTTAATGTTAGATATAAACTTCATGTTTAATAGAATTCAAATATATAAATTTATCTGTAATAGTCTTTATATTAGACATTTAATAGTCAATATTTTTTTTAAAAACCATCTAACCATTTAATAGTGAGTAGGAAATGGGCGATCACCAATTTTAACTGTAATATAAAACAAAGATGGAAAAATTATCAAACACTGATCTCCAGGTAATTTTTAATCTGATCTGTAGTGTATTCTCTTTTATTATTTCACTGTGAAAAAATATTGAAAAAGACTTGTTCTAAACTGGGTTATTTAAGCTTTTTACATTGTGATAGATTTAATTTCTCCCTCATTAATTTTCAACCATTGTCTTTAGTATTAAACCATTGTTTTTTATCAGAATTCAAAAAATTGAACTTGATGATAGTAATATGCAGTTGAAAATGAAAGAAATTTTTAAAAATTCATATTTAAACTTTGCAAATATTAAAAAACAAAAGTTTGTAATGACAACAAAAAGTATCTTCACCACTGAATGATTGACAAAGGAAAGTGACCTCAAAAAATAAACAAAATCATTTTAACTGAAATTTTCATTTAAAATGCAAATTTAAAAAATGTTCATCTCTAATAAATCTATCAAATTATATTTTTAGAATATCTCAAATTGTCCTAATATGATGTCTGAAATAATGTATTAACCATCATTTTTGTAAAGTGGGAAGATCAAAAAACCATGTTTTTTGTTATTATTGCTTTAAACATTATTACCTTCTATTTATAAATATAAAACATATACATATAAAATAATTTTTAATAATTATTACATAATTATTGTATAAAAATAATCATAAATTTTAATAAACCTTGCAAAAAAAAAACATGTTTTTAGTGATTCCAAAATTTATTCACAAAATTATGTATCAAAAGTTTTTAAATGAATTACAAAAAATTATAAATGCAATTCATCCACTCTACTTTGAACACTTTTTAGCAAAACCTTTTATTGTACATATATGTGTACACTACAAAAAAATTAATTAAAAAAGCAACATAAAATATAACAAAACATAATAAAATTGAAATAAATATAATCAAACCAAATAAAATAATCCAGTTAATATAAAATAAAATATACAATAAAAATATAAAATACATATAAATTATACATGTAATTAGGAGATTATTAAAAATAATAAAAATAAATTAGTTGTTCATGAATATGTCAGGAATACACATCTATAATTTATATGTACATTATATTTATATTGTATTCCTTATTGTATATTAACTGGATTATTTTATTTGGTTTGATTATATTTACTTCAATTTTATTATGTTCATATTTTATGTTGTTGTTTTTACTAATTTTCTTGCTTACATTTTTTATGGTATTAATTATAGTATGTATTTTATTTAGTTCATTATATCATAGCTCTGAAGAAGAGTACAGGACAGTTGAAATGTAGTGTATACAGGCACATACACACACACACACACACACACACACACACATATATATATATCAGTATAGATATATATACTTATATATATATTATATATTATATATATATATATATATATATTGTGCCCTTTTGTATGGGTCACCATTTAAGTTTTGTGCTAATTTAGTAGAAAATTTTAAATTTAAGAAGTATTTTAAATGTGTGATGTTGACTTTGCTTGTGGTAATGTTACCATAAGTTTAATTAGAGCAATCTATGATTATTTGATGTGTGAATTGTGTTGGTATTGAGAAGATATTTAAAATGATGATGATTATGATGTAATACTGCATTAATAAATTTAATAACAAATGTTTAAAGATAAAGTATTTAAAAGACAAGTTAAAATTAGACAAAGATATTTATTTAATTTAAAATACATGTTAAAAGTGAATAAAAATATTTTAAATTATAAGTATTTAAATTGAGATTAATATTTGATTTTAATCATATCAAATAATTATTTTAAAATCTGATATAATATCTTATTTATTTTTAAAAATAAATATTTATTTTAAAAAAAAGCAATTGTTAGTTTATTTTTAGACGACAGCAAGCGTTCTTGTGTTATAAAGAACAGATGTTATACACACATGCGTGGAAGTTGTCTAATAAAGTTGCATAACTATTTTAAAAAAATCATGTTGTAAAATTTATAAATAATACGTGAGTTATCACGAGATAAAAATAAAGATAAATCAATGTAAAATATTAAATCTGATTTTTAAAAATATTGTCTTAAAAATATAACGTATTTAAAAAGATTTAGTTTATTTTAAATGATCTTATAAAAGTTAAGATTTAAATCAAGTGAGAAAGAATATTTTTAAAAAAATGTTTAATAGATTTGAATAAACGATAAGAATTATTTTAAAAAAATGTAATAATGTAATAAATATTAAATATTAAATAAGTCATTATTTTATTTTAATAGTGAGTTGATAAATATGTAAATAGGCTAGAAAGTTTGATTGTTTAAACGTACCAATCAGATAAGGAGTTTCTGGCAGTATATAAGCTGGATTCAATTGTTGAGGGGGGTTCTCTCTGTAATTAATTTTCTAAGTTAATCGTGCTATTGAGAAAATAGCCAAATAAATTTATAAACGCTCTTAAAATCAGTTGTAAAATCATAAGAGTGTTATTGTATATAATTTTATAATTTTTAAATGATAAGTATGCAGTAGAAACTTAATAATTCCCTATTCATCTTCTCAATATCGAAACTCAATTTACGTACAAATAATCATGGAAACATCACGTATCGTAGAAATATATCAGAAACTTTATGCTAGAAAAGTAACAGACGCTGGATTAGTACAGAAAACTATAAGATCGAGAAAAGTAGTATTTTGGACTATAAATAGTTTTCAAAAGTTAAATTACTATTGTCTATTATTAATAGATATTTTAAAGAAATATAAATATTTCTGTAAAAGAAAGTATTTTGACAAATTATAAAAGTAAAATATGTATCTTAAGGAAAGATATAAGAAGCAGTAATAATTTTAAATAAATACTTGCCTTGTTAAGTCTTTATGCTTAAAAGACTAGATGTTGATAATTTGAAAAGGCAAATATATTATAAGTATAAGTATTTTAAAAAATCGTAATATAATAAAATTATTTTATTGAAGTTATCTAAACGCTGGCCGTTATAGATGGAAAAATAGATTCTTACCTAGATATATTGTTTTGAAAAAATGCGTAAATAATACATGGACGTCCAAGCCAAACCAAGTTAATTGAAAAATAATTAAATGACAATTTTATCAATTATAAACTAAGTTGAAATAATAACTTTCAAATAATAATTGATGAAGAATTGGATCCAAAGAACTTATAAACTATTTTTTTTTAATTTTATTTTGTTTTCTTGTGGGGAACTTATTTTTATTTTTAAAAAAAAAAACGTTATCATTTTTATTATAAACTTTCAAGAAACACGTGATACAACGGAACAGGAAATAGTGTTTTATTGACTTTATACGTAGGATGTTTGTTAGAACTTTTATGGTAGAACAAAAGTCGTCGATGGAATATGTAATATAATTTTTTTATTTTATTTATTTAACATAAAATTTAAAATATTATTAAACTATTAAAGAGTAGGTTAGGTACATTTATTAAATAGTAACTTTAAAATAATATAATAATTAATTACATAAATTTATTTTTATAATTAATATAACACGGAATATTTTAGTGAATGTTGTGAATATGAATGTGTATTTTTTTTTTGTTTTCTGAAGCTGCAAAATCCGAAGAATACTGAATAGCAGAACGGATATTATTATTATTATGGTAAAAATATTGTATAATGATTGTAATGAATTTAATGTTTTTTTCTTTAGATCAACTGAATATTATGTTTTGTGGGATGAATGTGTAGATATTTTATGAAAACACATACATTATATTGGCAACGAACTTTATTAAAATATGCATAATTTTAATTTATAATATAAACATGATACAACATTACGTAAGAAGCTTAGAAATAATTATATGATTCTTTCGTAAATAATTTTGATATTTTATTTATGCTTAGTATTAAAATGATGTTTATTATTTATCTTAATAATTATTTTATTTTTGCAATTTAGAAAAGGATTTTAAAAGTCTATATTTTTGTGTATTTTGTTTATTGAATAAGTTAAGTTACGTTATGGGTAGAAGCCTATATTTGGATTGAAGTTTATTAAGTATAGACAATGTAGTATAGGTAGATTAGATAATGAATATTTTATTTAAAATTGATATTTATTTTCCAGAAATTTTTAGATAAGTTTAGAATATGTTTTATAGATAGGAATTTATCAGAAAGGATTTAAATAACACATAAAGTAAAATAGTGATTTTTACATAAAAAAAGAATCATAGAATTTATCTAAGGTAATGCTTTATGAATTTAGAATTGATAAATAGTTTAAATAATAATATTTGAACAATAAAGATATGTAATGCATATTTGATAAAACGTATAACAGGAATTACATTAAGTGAAATATAATTATAGTCAATTATTTGTTTTACATTACAAAGACATATTAATTTTATATAAAGCTATTAGGCAATGCTAATAACAAAGTGAATACATGATAATATATTATAAATGGTAATACTTAATTAATGTAGCTATTTAATTAGTAAAGCTTCATTGTTTACACATGCTACATAGATAATCTTAACATGTATTATTATTTGTAATAATTAAAGATTACTACTATTTATTTTTCAAATCTAAGTTTTAAGAAAAACACACTGTAATAATATTAATATAGCATTTGAAGGAATGTGTAATTGCTTATTAAGTACATAAGTTAATAACAGTGTAAGCCTCTTATATTTGTATTTCTATTTTTTATTTATTTTTTATTTATTTTCTTAAATTATAAAACTGTAAATAGTGTAAATAAATTTTTATTTGAAGTTATTGTAAATAAATTTGTTAATTTGTTTTAAAAGTGTGTCGAGTTTCATTATTTTTCACCACAGCATTTTGACATCAGATGATTTGAAATAAACATAATATTTGCACAAAATGAATTTATTATTAATATTTAGAATTGAATACCATATTTGCTTAACATTATTTTATAAGAATTGATTGACATGAACATAAATATTACAATGGTCATAAGATGATTATAATACACATTATAAGAATACAATATTGTTTATTGCCACAGATTATTAAGTATAAGATTTTGATCTATTTTAAAATGAAGATACCATATGAAATAAAAGATATACATATGATTGTTTATTCATTTAATGATTGATTATATAATAAAAATAGGTGAGATTAAATTACACTCTAAGATTAGTATTATTTATTATTATTATTAAAATAAGTTAGGTGTATTTAAGTTTGATATAAAATCCCACATCATACTTATTTACATGAGTTATTATTATTTTAAAACAGCTTAGAAGAACCTGAGATTATTTAATTATATTTTAAGTTAAAAGTTAGGAATTATTTTAGTATTATTAAAGATAATTGATTTCATTTAAAAGTCATAAGAATGCTATAGATGTAGTAGTAAGATGATAAGGTAGTGGTAGTATTCTTATGCCATTGAGACAGTATCTTGGGAGATATTGACTCAGTGTAAATCTGCTTATTACTTTGTAACTTTACTTCACAGTCTCATAATTTTATAAATACTTATTTAATTAGTATAATCTAGAACTATATTGATTTTGATGATTGATAATAAATTTAATTAAGATATGATAATATAAAAGTATATTAAAGATAGATATGCAAATTTTAATTAAGCATAATAATGTAACTGAGCTAGTTGTATTTTAAACTATTTTATATATCAAGAAGTAAGGGTACAATATATATATATATATATATATATATATATATATATATATATATATATATATATATATATATATATATATATATATATATATCCAATAAAGGTTTTGCTAAAAGTGTTGAAAGTAGAATAGATGAATTGCATTTATATAAGATATTACAGCAAAATAAAGGAAGTGGTGAATTTAGTAATAGTACAAAAGATTATGTTCTTCAAAAGGTGGAGGCAGGTTTAAAATACTTTAAATTTTATGCAATATAATTATACTTTCCTCTTTAGATTTTTTTTCTTGAACTAGAAAATCAAATTACAAAACTATATGACATAATTAATTTAACAATAAGAGCAAAAAAATTGGTGAAATATTTTACCAGATAACTATAAAAACAAAATTTGAATTTCACATGATTACAGTGACTTTTCTGGATTTCGGGGCCCCAAAGATCTTCAAGATGATTAATCAATTAGTTAAATATTGTTTTATCTTTTTTGAATATAACAATAACAAACTGTCAGTAAAGAAGATTAGATTACTGGTGCATAGACATAGCAGTTCTTGTTTAATTTTTCCACCTGACTTTAGACAGAAAATTTAATATATATATATTAATACCAAATAAAGTCAGATAATTCAAATTTTTATCTAGTTTTTATTCTGATAAAGAATTAGAATATTTGCATGAATATGTAGTAAGCAAGTCACCATATTTAACAATAATGAAAACTGTAACGTAAGATTTTAATGCTAGAATTGAAAATGATAAAAACATAAATAGTCAGTACTTACATATTTTAATATTAAAATAGAAATTGTTGAGCATATAATAATCTTATAAAATTTGTTGAAAATGGAAAACTAAATGTATATGTATAAAAAAAATTGCAGTTTCTTTGTCATATATCGGATCCAAAATAGAGATGGATTTGGAAGAGATCAATTGAAGATACAACAAACTAAAATAATATTTTACTTAACAGAAAAAATATATTTTAAAATTGTAATGCGTTTAGTAATTTCATTACAAGAAATAAATGATCGTTGGAATATATATTAATATAAAACCAGCGACAGACATTATTAAAAAGACAGCATTAACAGTTTGCATCCGAATATTTCAGAAATACTCTAATTAAAATTAAGCTAAAACATGCAACACAAAAGTTCCGGAAGTATAAAACACCTTGAAAAACAATCGCCTTTCAAAAATAAAAGTAAAAAAGTAACAAATGGTACACTGTGAGAATATTTTTAAATGATCTGCTTTGGAAAACTGTTTATCTCTGTCTCCGTAAAATGATGAGAAAAATAATTTAATAATGGCGAGATAAAATATTATTATAAAATTGAAAGAAACACTACAGGGAAAACAAATTATAAGAAATATAACATAAACCTAGATAATTAAGTGGCTGATTTATGAATTATTTATAAAAACAAAATATTTGCTTTATACTAAAATTAAAATCAAAAAATGTCAATTAATTATATTATTTATTTTAAAAAATTTAATTGTACTAGATTATTTATCTAAAAGGAATCATTTAAAAATGAAAGGAAAAATATTTTTTTAATCGCTTGGATCAAATTCACGATTTTCCATTAAATTTATACATAACAAAGCAGTAACATAGCTAGAATTTTTGAATCACTATGCTAAATTGTAAAAAAAAAAACAGATTTTTAATATTAATAATGTAGGCATTGATACTTTTGTTGTGGGCTTGTTTTAAATTACCTTCAAAAATGTACTTGTTTAAATTATGTAACTCTTAGGATTCGATTCACAATAAAATTCAGCTGTCTAATGAATAACAATAATATGCATATATAGTCAATACCACAGATTGCTATCATATATATGCTGAAGCTTGATATAAAACTGAGTCCAATTAAAAAAAAGATTAGTATCACATTTAAATAATAATTTACTAATCTAGAATTATTTTGATAATAAGTCCTGTATATTTACAGAAAGCAGACAGGAAACTTCAACTTTAAAGCAAGGAGCTTTGTTGGAAAGTAATATCAGACTTTTTATGAAGCAATCCATTGTGAAAGGATAAGTTGCATGTATTAAAATAAATCATATCATCCCTCCAACTTTCTCATTGTTACAATAAACCATTACGCATTTGTAATTTCATCAACTGTAACTGATAGAAAACTCTCATAAATATTTTTATTGTAGTTATTTATTAGGAAGAAAAGTATTATTTCCCAGCAGTAAAACATATATACACAACAAATGTTTTGAATATGTATATAATAGAAATATTTCTAAGATCCAGAACATGTACACTTTGTCTTTGATTGTTTCACAATAATTATAACACCACAATAAACACACATATATTTTTCAGCTCTTATTATGTGTATCGGTTGCATGGTTGAAGGGAGCCCGAGAAGAATATGAAATTAAAATTTTAATATTATAATTTCAAATTGAGAAAGACAACTACTATATTATATAAAAAAATTAAAATGAGAATTAAAATATAAAAAAAAGTATAGGAATAAGTATCTACCCCATAGCTCAAGAAAGAAAAAAAATGAATAGTTTATTAGTAAAAAATAAAAGTTTATCAAAGTTTTGATTGACTAAACTTTATACTGATATCAATATTAATGCCTATGTAGTAAAGCCTTATAATATTTTCTTTATTTTTATTTGACATTTTAACTTGAAAGACAATAATACTAACATTAAGAAAAACTTATGAAAGTTTGAAACTAGAAAAAAAAAAAAAACTAAGATCAAAAAATCAGACAGAATGATTTTGAATCACAAAAAATATCAAATCTCACAACAATGTATATACTAAAATATCTAATTATTGTTTAAATAAATTTGAAAACAACAATTAGTCAAATGTTTAATTAATTAGAAGATCGGGTGAAATTTTAGAAGCAGATGAGATGGGTAAAACTTTGAACCAGCAATCTTTAGTTCTCAAATCATTTCTTCTTTTACATGCAATAAAATAAATATGATAAAAAAATTTTAGTTTTTTAATATTTTCAGTTGTAATTGTAATGTTTCTTAGGTAACAAAAAATATTTTCTAGGGGGGTAATGATTACAAACAATGAAAAATGTTAAAAGAAAAATAATGATGAAATTAAAATATGTGAGGTGAATTAATGCCTGGCACAATATAATTATAATCATGAATAACAAGATATAAATAAATAAAAATTAAACTACCTTTCAAAGCATGGATATTTAATAACTTATTTTATATTTTTTCTTACATTATCTACATATAATGAAAAGTTTATAATAGACAACTCATATTTCTATAATTATATTTGAACAGAAATTACACACATTGAAAAATCAATTCCAATATTGTTTGATTTAAAAATAAGCATTTTTAAAAAGAATATTTTATAACCAATGAAAGCTTTTACTGTCAAGAGAAATTAAGATTTGGTTTTATTTCTATTTTAATTTATTGTAAATACTTTTTAGTGTAAACTATTTTTAACAAATAAAGCATCCCATCACATGCATTGCTGAAAACTTACTGAGTTGATATCAAAACATTTGAAATTTGGCTTACAGTGGACAAATGACTAAACAATCCTGAAATATTTCATTGTTATAATGCACTGTCATCGATTTTCAATATCTTAGAAAATTTGAAGGAAATCCATTTGATAAAAATATTTTAAAAATTGATTACATATTAAACCTAAACAAATAAAACAGGATTTCTAAGTCAAATAAAAGTATTTAAAAAGTATTGTTGTTGTTGTTGTTGTTATTATTATTATTATTATTATTATTATTATTATTATTATTATTATTATTATTATTATTATTATTATTATTATTATTATTATTATTATTATTATTATTATTATTATTATTATTATTATTATTATTATTATTATTATTATTATTATTATTATTATTATTATTAAGTTTCAACAATAATAAACTTTATTAATCCTTTTAGTTACATAGTATTACAATGCCGCTTAATTGTAGCAAGATACATGTTTAATCCCATTATTGTCAGTTCAATTTCAAGTGCTACAATATTCATTGTTAAAAGTACATATCTATATAGTCAATTTGTACATGATTCTATCCACTTTAGAACTGTCAATTAAGCACATTATTGTCCAATAGGAGCATAATCTGGACCATACATTCTTTAATTCTTAGAAAATAAGCGATCTAATTTCATCATTGTTTTTTGATTTCAAATCTCATGGTATATCATGGAAGACATTATATGAATTTCTTTATTTCAGAGCCTTTATATTCTTCTAGTTTGTCCTTTAAACCCAAAGTCCCATGATCATATTTGTGATCATTAAAAACTTACAATTTATTCATAAACCAACAACTTTGTTCTTTATAACTTTGCTGTTTGTCTGAGCAGGGACCAAGTAGCTGCATAAATATCTGGGCTGGTGATTTGCTTGTCTCTAACTTGAATTTTTATCAACTTATTCTCAAATATGGCTGGATGCCTTCTGGGGTTATTACCCAATAAGAAAGCACACCTAGCGCACCAAAGTGCATATAAGACAAACATTAAGGCCTTTATAGCTGGTACAGACCTATCTTTG
>JAQFVV010008652.1:0-25733 GCA_028023455.1 Epiperipatus broadwayi | reverse complement strand
GTATTAAAAACTAACTTAAAGAAACAGAAAGATTAAATTTTATCATGTGTACAAAAAAAGTAAAGTTTAATTAAAATTAAATATAACTTCTTCATTACTGCATTTGCTGATTTAAATTAATTAAACAAATAAAAATCATTAAGTTACTAAGTTATTTAGGTTGATAGATTTGTTTGCGACTTAATGAAATATATATTCCTTATTTTAATAAATGAATAAAAATATATTTTGTGTTATATTTAGGGATTGAAAACTATTATTTTGAAATTGAAACCTTATAAAATTGAAACTATTTAGTAAATGATCATGTTGAATCTAAAATTTACACAAGGATCACAATTTCAATAGTGTGCTCATGTGTAAAACAGTTGAATTGTAAAAGAATATCATCAAAGTATTTTTATCCATATGTTATGTGAAAAACAAACATTTCTACGCTAAACATTTTCTTAAGAACAAATGACAATAAAAAAACAAAGGCGATAATTTTTTTAATATCCAATAACTCTTATATTCTTCATCACAAAATATAAATGTTTTACATTATAATTTACACAGAAATTGTATCTTATGATGAGATTTTTTTTTAACTCTAGAGACATCTACCGAAGGCTTGAATAATCAGAGAACACTAAATAATATAGTCCTACTTTTATCTATCTTTTGACTATATCATGAAAGTATAATGTTCAAAAGATAAAATTAATGTATTATTAATCTAGTAACCAGTTTTTATTTTTTAAACACTATAAGCTCTTTCTACCTTTTGTTTAGAGAGTTAATCCCAACAACAGGTTGTTGTTTTCTCATATGATTCTATGACAAACTTCCCTCAGCCCACTATAGAGCTATATACTACTATCTTAAATAATCATTTACCCCAAATTGGTATAGTACATATGCATATTTCCAGATTGTTTTTTTACTTTTTTTCCTTCATCAGTTCAGACATAAAATTTAATGTTGCAATTAAATTGAGGTCTTTATTTCCAGAAAGCTGTAAAGTCACAAGGTTAGGCAACAGCTGGTTGGAAAAATGGAGAAAATTAATAACCCCCTGACTGTTATTTAATAATAATCATTTATTTCCACTTTCAAGTGAAGGATCAAGAAGAACTGTCTAATATTAAATGGAATATTGTTGGACTTTGTGAAGTTATAAGAAAAAAATGAAGAGACTTCATTGATTATAGTTACATGTCTTATTATTATAATAAATAAATGTATGAAGCTGCTGTTGTAATTAAATGCCTAAAATTGTTTGTAAGTGTAAAAGGTTGCAATGACTATCTTGTACACTTACATTCATTGCATAATCAGTTTGATCTTTCTGTTGAGGACTAATGTTGTGCCTATATATTTTATTACTGTGTAACCATGTAATGTATTTTGAAAAACTGATCTCATTAAAGAAATTAATGAACTAACGAAACATTCTTAATAGTAATTTTTGTTTCCTACTAATTTTTAATTATTTATTTAATTCACTATTGGATTAAACTAAGATTATCTATCTCAATTTGCACTTCCTTTAAAAAATTATACAAAACAAGCACGAATTGGAAATATCTATTAAACATTAAGGGTTAATTGCATGTACTGTTTTAATTTATGTTCCTCATTATCTTCTCTCATTTTAATTCTGAGTACTTGCTATAATTGCAACATTCTTTTATAAATATAAAACATTATTATTAACAACACTTTTATTATCAAAAAAACAAAAATTTTCTTATAAATATAACAAAAATATTATACCCGAAAATTTCTCTAATTTCTTCAATTAAACAACAAAATAATATTGGAACACCAGGTGGCAATTAATAGTGTTTCAACAACCACTCCAAGCTCCTGCAAAGAATAAAATTTTAATCGCAAAAATAATAGTTGAAGCTGAGACAAGTGCCCTATTAAGTGGGTAAGTGACTTTTCATTAAATCCTAAGTCATGAAAGGGGATAAAAAACCCAAATCTGCTAAAAGCAAGAATATAAATCTTTCCGATAATATTTCTAATATGGCCGATATGTGCTTGAAAAATAGTAATGACAAAATAGACAAAAATTCTGCAAAAGCTGGAAAAAGTTCTCACCAAGTTAGAAATTTACCCAATTCACAATTCCCTAACTCTAATGACAATTACTACAACATCTCCGATTCACAAAGTATCAAACCTCATGAAAAGCAAAAGAAATCTGAGGAAAAAAAATCCTAGTCTATCGTTAGAAATCAATAAAGTCGTTTTATAATTTTAATTTTTTTTTTTTTATTTTTTTTAAATCAACTTTTTAATTAAATGTTTTTTTTACCCAACCCCCTTTTTTTCCACCTCTTTGAATTAAAAATTTTTTTTTATTATTTTTTTTTTTTAATAAAAATATATTTAATTGTAATAAGGATAAATTTTAAAATATTTTATTTAATTTTAAAATAGAGGGGGAATATGCTCTGTGCTAAAACTTTACCCAAAATCTTATAGAAGACAACATTACTAATTCAAAAGTTATTAAAAATGAGACAGAAGCATCTAAGTTAACGATTTCTGAAACCTTGAATAAATCTTCTAATTATCACAGCGATTATACTACTACATATAAAAATAGTAGCAACATAAATAAACCAATAAAACAGTACAATTCGTTCTAAAAAACCGTTTGAGGGCGCTACTAGCGATAACATCGTTACGAAAAATCCTAAAGATAGAAAATTGCTTCTTAATCAATCTGTGGATTCTAAATACAATAAAATCAAAGAAAGTGCTTTTCCACACCAAGAGCAAAATGAAAATATAGATATAAGTTATAATAGTAAGAATAAAAGTAAAACCTATGCCAATGTCCTTAAAAAAGAAAGTGATAAGCTAAGGGAAAATGGAAACACAATAAATAACAACCAAAACTCCATACTGAATTTTTTTGATATGGAAATTGATAATACATCACAACAAATAAAAGCTCACAATGAAGAAAATACAATACAACTTACTGAAGAAGAATATCAAAGAATAAATAATCAATTTAATAACTCAATCCCTGATCTCTTACTAAATTCTTTTACAAACTATATCAATGACAAAACTCTGATTTTGACCATAACAAATCATAATGGAGGATTATTTAAATTCCCTATTGAGAAAATGATATGTGGATGGGAATTAATAAGATCTTTTCCCATCCAAATGATAGATATATAATTACCAAATTTACTTCATGGTCTACTAGAAATTGTTTCAAAAATAACATTAGACTCTTGGATGGGAAGATCATCTGCACAATTGATATAAACAGAGCAATCACACTCAATGGAACCATCAAGAACTGTTTGATGAATTTTGATCAAACAGAACTGGATGACATGCTTGGGAAATATGGGAAAACAACTGGACTAACATACAGATATGACCATCGAACTAATGGCTGCATTCTGACCAACACTGGTACTTTCACTATCACATTAAAGAAAGGGGTGCACTCCAATGATATACCCACAGTGGTCTACTCCAGAGGTTCACCGATGGTTCTAACTTTTCATGGAGTTCCACCACAATGTTTTTTTGCTTGGAACAAAATCACCTTATTAAAGACTGCAAAGCTTGCATATGTAATGGATGTGGCTTGAAACAGAATAGGATTCACAAATTCAATAAGAAGGCAGGGAAGTCAACAATGGTCTCAACACTGGACTCTAAAATAGTTGATGAGGACAATCCAGACAACTTGACACAATTACATTCAAATCATGAAGAACTCAATCAATCTGATCCAACACTGACAATGTTAGAAGAAATCCCAATTCACACTCCCATATATAAAGTGTTGGATCACACCCCCTTAAATATGCCAATCAACTCTAATACCACTGAGCCACAACACTTCACTAGTGGGGTAGGACAAAACCAATCTCATAATTGGATTGAGAATGAGACAAACAGACCCACTATGATCATTAATGAGAGCAGATCAGACTCTGATGTGACAGTCATTGGTGACCAAAAAGAATGTGTGCATGAAGACCCTAGCCCTATAACAACTCAACAAAATAGAAAGATATTACCAAAGAAGAACAAGAAAAAAAGGAAATCAAGACAACAAACCAGATCCAGTTCTGATGAAGATATTACATCAAATTCAAATGATAATTCTGAGAAACTAAATAAACAATACCATGATGATATTGAGATAAATTAATGGAATGATAAGAATAACAAGAGAAGGAAAGGCAATATTCAATCCTCTATCAAGATCTCATCCAGTACCACTAAGACAGTGGAACAGAGCATGAATCTGGATGACAGTAACAGTCAAGAAGAACAATTACTAACTTCCTTCATAGGTCTTAGTGACACTGAAATCTCCCAGTCAGACTGGGCTGCTTCTGAGATGGAGAATAAGTCTGTGCAATATGAAGATACATGGGACTAAGTGCAGTAACAAAGTAGTCTGGGCAGAAATAGATGAATAATGGAATGGCAGATACCAGCCAATGATAATGGCAGGGTCAATCAGGGACAAATCACCTTGTACAAATTATATGAAGTTAAATTTCTATGGAGTTAATGTTAGAGGCTTGAACTCAGTTGACAGGGCACTTGCTATTCAAAATTGGATAGTCAGATGCCAGCCAAATGTCGTATGCATGGCAGAGACCAAATTACATCTAAATTCATGTTGTAAAATTGATCAGATTCTCCAAAATCTGGGCTTTTTCAAATACTCAATTTCAATGGTACCAGCAGGAGGCATAGCTATTTTAATCAATTACAAGAAAGATCCTCCTACTAGCTTCAAAATTCTCCATCTAGATTCAAATTGCCTAATTGCTAACCTAAAATATAACCACTTTCAAATCAACCTAATCTACCTCTACATTAAAAATAACCACAATCTAATCATGAAAGTAATCACCACCATCAACTTAGCCATGGCCCCAAATCCATTCCCAGTCATCCTAATGGGTGATTTCAATGTGACATATAGTTCTTTCAATAAAAAATATATTCACCTCTTTAATCATATACTGATAAGTGGAGAAGGCCCATTCCCAGTCATCCTAATGGGTGATTTCAATGTGACATATAGTTCTTTCAATAAAAAATATATTCACCTCTTTAATCATATACTGATGAGTAGAGAAGGTTTCTTCTCTATAGATGCCTTCTCCTTCTACACTAAAAATTCCAGATCCTTGATTGACCATGTCTACTATTCCCTGAGTATTCACTTCAAAATCAATGCAAAACTTCAACCAGTGATTTTTTCTGACCACTTGGCCCTAGAGTTATCTCTCGAAACAAACATTGGACATCCGATAGTTGAAGAGAATAACAACACTATTCGAATGTTGCTAAAACACCACACCTGAACGCCTCTTTTCTGAGGCCTACATCTACTTTAAAAAATTGATATACTAAGGCTACCAGTGGAGGAGGCATGGTCCTCCTTCATTGGCATACTCCAATTTATAATAAATAAGGTTTCCCTTAACAAGAAAGGCCCTAACCGCTTATTAGCCGATCTCGATGCTATTGACCAAAGACTAAAAGAACTTCCACTTGATAATCAATTTGTACCTCTTGCCCTTGCCCTGAAATGCCAATACTGGGATAAGCAGGGATCTCTGGCTGAATATATGTCAATCAAGTGAGCCAAGAGATTCCTGCCAGATCAGCAATGCTGGTCCAAGAGTTACTTCCGGTGGGCACTGGGAACAGGTAGCAGGAAACTCGTTCCATTGTCATTAACAATAGATAACAACATTCTTGTGGGCCCAGAAATGATCTGTGCAATTAGAGAGCACTTTAGGGCAACACTTCAATTTGATCAGACTGGGACTGTCAATAGACTATCCGGCTTAGATGAGAACCTGACTCATGATATCACCGAGGAAAAGATCTGCATCAAGCTAAAAAGCCTCCCAGAGAGGGTGCACCCAGGAATACATGGCATACCAAAGTTCATCCTCCTACATTTAGAAAAATATTCAGTGCCGATAATCAAAGCCATGATAAAACACTTAGCAGAGGGAAGTCGAGAGATTAACAACTTGTATACAATATCTCCCATACCTTTCCTAAAGAAAAAAGATGGAAAACATGACTTGAATAATCTGAGGCCTATCTCAATGATTCCCCTTTTAATTAAAATCATAGAACAATTAATTAAGGATCAAATTCAAGTGAAAATTTATAAATACATTTCTACCAATCAATATGCAAAAAAAAGGGGAATCATCAATTAATGCCATTGGCCAAATGAAACTCCTTCTCAATGTTATTAGAGCCCAGAAGATGTCGAAACCGATCACTGTCCAACTCAACATCTTGGCAGCATTCGACTCAGTCAGGCCATACATTCTGATTGATGTTCTCCTGGAATATGGGGTGCCATGTGTTTATCTGAGGATGATTGCAAATCTATTAGCCAACAGAATCATCCACATCACAATGAATGGGAAACATGCACCTGGGTTTGAACCCTCCATCTCTATTCCTCAAGGATATCCACTTAGCATGCTATATTTTATAGCCTATATGAACCCGCTATTGATAGGGATTGAGAGATCACTATCTGGAGTGTATGTACCTGCCATGGGAAGGGAGATTAAACATCTCAGTTATATGGACGATATAATCATCTGACTGCCTTCCAAGAAATATATCACTAAACTAGAGCAAATACTAGCATGGTACTCAGACAAATATAAACTCAAATTCAATAAAAAGAAATCAGCTTCCTGGAGCTTGCTAACTGGCAGGAAAATTGCTTCAAATTTTACAGCTGACCCACAGAAATTCCTAGGCTTTAATTTTTCAAAGTCCAATAGTGCTATGAGGAGAGAAATCAAAGAATCCCTATTAACAGAAATTTGGCATACAACTACCTCCCTTTCTAAGATATATGTTTCACTTCATGGTAAGATAAGACTTTTAAACTCATTGATATTCCCAAAAATTAACTAGTTTCTATCTGGTATCTGCCCCTCCAAAAAATTTATCAAAAAAAATAAACTCACTATGCAAAAAACTATTCTGGGGCTGAAAGGTTGCCGCCATCACATTGTATCAAAACCTTGATATTCCAGAGAGACTATAACCTACTATTCTGGCTTCAAAACAAATATTCAAGTATATCATATCAAGAAACTGTCACACCAACTGATAGACACCACCCACTAATAAAAGTTGGTGGAATTTGTTATTTGATAATATTCGGAAAGTTATTCATCTGAATGAAAATCCAATTATATCAAAAATTAAATACTGGAATGCATATAAAATAATACATGGGGAAAATAACATAAACAAAGGGTCTCTCGGGATCACCAATCAGCAACTGATTTCAAGATCAAAATTTTGTTTCATTGAGGCAAAATTTCAAGATTTTTTAATTAAAATCAACTTGGACTCCCTCCCTACAAACTCATTTTTGGCATACAGGAGAAATTTCAAAAAGATCAATCCTGTGTGCCAGGTATGTGAGAGAGAGGAGGAATCAATTGATCATATTTTTCTTAAATGTCCCATTATGTCCAATTATAGATCTATATCTCATAAATGGCACAGCAATACAAGTGCAAACTACAAATCAATTAAAGATTATATAGGTCAGGGTATATATTTACGGACATAAGACTGGCAATTTTTGTGAATTATGCCCTGTGGTGTGTCAGATGTAAAGTCACAGTTGAAGAAATGAGAGACCCACATGAGACTAAATTTAAGAATGTCATGGAGAAAATCATGAAAAAGGACCAACTAATTGCTCCAAACTATATCACAAGAGCAACATAGCTATAGAAAAAAAATTTTCTTAAAAAAAAAAAAGCTATTTTTAAACACTGTTTCAAAGTGTAGGAACACAGCAACTGATATTTTTATTCCAACAGAAATAAAAAATGATTTTTCTCTCAGTCTGTGGAACCGTACTATTACATAACAGAATGGGTACTCCAAAAGTTGAGACATTTTCTTGTAGCTTATGTATTTTTTTAAAGTAAAGATAGATAATAATTTTTAAAAAAAATAATAATAATATTTTTTGCATTATGCTTTCATAAAGTCTGTCAACATAAAAGCACTTTGTTTAAGCATTCTATCGGTATCTTTTAGGTTTTGGACTTAGTACTCTCTGGGATGTTACAGTATTTCTTTAACTTAAAATGAAATAAATATTTCTTGTAAACAACTTTAATATATGCTTATAAATGAGTAAAATTTTGTGCTCTGGAAAATTTACCAAGGATATTTCATATTTCTACATTCTACACCAGTTGTTCCTTTTTGCCTTACCATCACCTATTTGCAATTCTCATTGATCATCATGACTGTTTGGGTATTCTAATGTTGCTTTATTTCTGATAATATACTGATGATTTTTATCCTATTTTTTTAACCATTTCTATTCTTATATCTACTTCTCTATTTCTTTGAAGCATTTCCCCCCATCTTACTAATTTTAAATCCCATATAACCTCTATTTCTTTACTTTGACTTTTATATTTTTGTTTTCTTTCATGTCCTATGCTTTCTAACCAAACTGCAATCACTGATTATCTCTTCTAGTTTACATTGATAATTATCTTTTACATCTCTTTATTCTCGAGATTTTCCATTGCTATTTAATTCTTTTAAATCAGTTTGAACATTTTGAATTTTCTGCTGCCTATATAATTTATTTTCCATACCTCTATCTATTGTGCCTAATTGTCTTGGTTCTTTACCTGCAATATTTTTTACTAAGTCTACTTCAAATTCAGATTAATCAACTTCTACTTCAATTTTAGCATCAATTTTATTTTTAAATTCTTCTTGTAATTTCAACAGCTTTTGAAATTTTGTTACTGATTGCGAAACTTGTTTTTGAGTACAAATTGCTTTATTCTTAAATTTTCCCATTGTTGGATTAGAATTACTTTATCTTATCTCAACCATTTTCTTTATCCTTTAAGTCTTTTAACAAAATTTTCCCATTGTTGGATTAGAATTACTTTATCTTATCTCAACCATTTTCTTTATCCTTTAAATCTTTTAACAAAATTAGTATTTTTTCTGAGTCATCTAGTTTATTGACTACATCTTTATAACATGCTACCACTGCCTTTTTCTTAAACTGTATTTTACTTTCTTTTACTTTTCATTTATCTATGTATCTATTTAAATGGGTTCATTTCATTTGATTCTATTTGATTAATCTTATAGCAGTTTTTTCTGTACCATTGTTCAATTCTAATTTACATTGTTTGACATGTTCTTTAATTTGATTTTCTTTATCTTTTAATGCGTTTTACATCTTTTCAAATGTTTCTAATTTTATCGTTCATTTCATATATTCTTTCTTAACCTTTTTTGAAATTTGTTTACTTTGTCTCTTAAAATTTTATGTCAATATTTATATGTTAATTTATCTTTTTCCAACTTTGTCTCCATCAATTTTATTTGATTCTGGCCTTTTGCCATAATATTTTCCTCTGTTTCTCTACTTGATCATGTACCAATTCTAATCTAGCTTCCAAGCATCCCACTTTATTTCTTAGAATTTTAAACTTTTCTTGACCTCTTTCTATATCATGCCTTAAATCTCACTGTACTTATTTTTTAAATGTTTCTATCCTACTTCACATTTTTTTTCGGTTTATCTTTATTTTACTTTCTAAAACTTGTTGATTTTTATCCACTTTATTTTTTAAACGTTTATGTCATATCTCACATTTTATTAACTTTAGATCATTTTATTTTTCAATGTATTAAAATCCTGTCTCATATCATCGAAGTTTTACATTTTTTTTCTTTGCAATAACGTTTCTATTAGCTGATTCAAATCATTTAACTTTGACATTGGAATTTCTGATTCTATTATCTCACATTTATCAGCTACAGATTCTACTTCAAATTATATACTTTTTATACTTTTTAAAATTTTGAACTATTCTTTCAGCATAAGGTTCAGCTTCTTCACTTCTCAGCGACTATCATTTCTATTAAAAACTGAATACATTTTAACTAAATTTACGTCTCTCATTTTATATTTTTAATCTGTTAATACTCTATCAAGTTATTTTATATTTTATTGAACCCTAGTAATATAAAATTATCTCATGTTATGGTTTCTAATTTTATTTATATCAGATGATATTATTTATTTAATTGTGCTATAGTTCTAAAATTCATCATATGTCACATTTCTTTTCCTACATCTTGTTTCATACTCGTGCCTAGCAGACCCTATGTTTGATTTATTACAGGTGATTTATCAGTAATAGATTAGAAGTTCTTTTTCAATATTCTCTACAGACACTTGGGATGGTTATTCCTTTAGTTAATGATAAATTACTAATGGTTATCCCTTTAGTGCATGTTCTTTAAAATATTATTCTTATATAAATACAAATAAACATAGGCATCCTACCTTAACAGTTTTACAAATTCAAATATTTAATAAACCAGGAATTAAACCTCTGGTATAAATAATACATTGATAGGTCATCCAATGTCTTATCAAATGCTGCACTTAATTTCTAGCGGGCATATGTAAAAATAAAATACTCCTTCATACAACTAATTATATTTCTTAGTTCAACCGCTATATAAAGTAAATGTACTTAAAATATCCCTATTTATATACTATCAAAAACTTTTTAAGAAGATACAACCTATTCTTTCTCAATTAATATATCTAGCACTATAAATCGCAAACTGAACAATATATTTAAAATAGTAAATTATTCATTAAGCCATTATCATCTCTCTAAAATACAGATCTGTCATAGCCTAAATTGCAAAGCATTATATATATATATATATATATCTCCACAGATGGCGTCCTACCAAAAACACCGATCAAGCGTATGTTTTGTTTACATAAACGTCAGTAGCATTCACTATCTCTAACTATAATTCCATTTTCAGATCATGATTTCAAGCTATTTGCTATCATCAGTGAAAGACAGGAATAAAGAAACTAGATCTAAATACAAACTCTGAGCGTTTATGAAACAATTTCTATTCAGCTTGCAAGCGTGAATTTTTTAGACACTTAATGTCTTCAAACTCAGCATAGCAAACCACATAGCTATATGGGTCTGATCTCAGTTCAGCATCACCACATAGTAGAAGCCTGCAATCTATATCATTGCAAGAAAGACCTCAAAGGTACATTTATGATAAACAAAAATGCAAGTTAAAAAACTTGCTAACGCTTGTATTTATGTCCACAGATGGCGTCCTACCAAAAACACCGATCAAACGTATGTTTTGTTTACATAAACGTCAGAGTAGCATTCACTATCTCTAACTATAATTCCACTTTCAGATCATGATTTCAAGCTATTTGCTATCATCAGTGAAAGACAGGAATAAAGAAACTAGATCTAAATACAAACTCTGAGCGTTTATGAAACAATTTCTATTCAGCTTGCAAGCGTGAATTTTTTAGACACGTAATGTCTTCAAACTCAGCATAGCAAACCAGATAGCTATATGGGTCTGATCTCAGTTCAGCATCACCACATAGTAGAAGCCTCTGCAATCTATATTATTGCAAGAAAGACCTCAAAGGTACATTTATGATAAACAAAAATGCAAGTTAAAAAACTTGCTAAGGCTTGTATTTATGTCCACAGATGGCGTCCTACCAAAAACACCGATCAAGCGTATGTTTTGTTTACATAAACGTCAGAGTAGCATTCACTATCTCTAACTATAATTCCACTTTCAGATCATGATTTCAAGCTATTTGCTATCATCAGTGAAAGACAGGAATAAAGAAACTAGATCTAAATACAAACTCTGAGCGTTTATGAAACAATTTCTATTCAGCTTTGAGGTCTTTCTTGCAATGATATACATTGCAGAGGCTTCTACTATGTGGTGATTCTGAACTGAGATCAGACCATTATAGCTATCTGGTTTGCTATGCTGAGTTTGAAGACATTATGTGTTTAAAAAATTCACGCTTGCAAGCTGAATAGAAATTGTTTCATAAACGCTCAGAGTTTGTATTTAGATCTAGTTTCTTTATTCCTGTCTTTCACTGATGATAGCAAATAGCTTGAAATCATGATCTGAAAGTGGAATTATAGTTAGAGATAGTGAATGCTACTCTGACGTTTATGTAAACAAAACATACGCTTGATCGGTGTTTTTGATAGGACGCCATCTGTGGACATAAATACAAGCATTAGCAAGTTTTTTAACTTGCATTTTTGTTTATCATAAATGTACCTTTGAGGTCTTTCTTGCAATGATATAGATTGCAGAGGCTTCTACTATGTAGTGATGCTGAACTGAGATCAGACCCATATAGCTATCTGGTTTGCTATGCTGAGTTTGAAGACATTACGTGTCTAAAAAATTCACGCTTGCAAGCTGAATAGAAATTGTTTCATAAATGCTCAGAGTTTGTATTTAGATCTAGTTTCTTTATTCCTGTCTTTCACTGATGATAGCAAATAGCTTGTAATCATGATCTGAAAGTGGAATTATGGTTAGAGATAGTGAATGCTACTCTGACGTTTATGTAAACAAAACATACGCTTGATCGGTGTTTTTGGTAGAACGCCTTCTGTGGACATAAATACAAGCATTAGCAAGTTTTTAACTTGCATTTTTGTTTATCATAAATGTACCTTTGAGGTCTTTCTTGCAATGATATAGATTGCAGAGGCTTCTACTATGTGGTGATGCTGAACTGAGATCAGACCCATATAGCTATCTGGTTTGCTATGCTGAGTTTGAAGACATTACATGTCTAAAAAATTCACGCTTGCAAGCTGAATAGAAATTGTTTCATAAACGCTCAGAGTTTGTATTTAGATCTAGTTTCTTTATTCCTGTCTTTCACTGATGATAGCAAATAGCTTGAAATCATGATCTGAAAGTGGAATTATAGTTAGAGATAGTGAATGCTACTCTGACGTTTATGTAAACAAAACATACGCTTGATCGGTGTTTTTGGTAGGACGCCATCTGTGGACATAAATACAAGCGTTAGCAAGTTTTTTAACTTGCATTTTTGTTTATCATAAATGTACCTTTGAGGTCTTTTTTGCAATGATATAGATTGCAGAGGCTTCTACTATGTGGTGATGCTGAACTGAGATCAGACCCATATAGCTATCTGGTTTGCTATGCTGAGTTTGAAGACATTACGTGTCTAAAAAATTCACGCTTGCAAGCTGAATAGAAATTGTTTCATAAACGCTCAGAGTTTGTATTTAGATCTAGTTTCTTTATTCCTGTCTTTCACTGATGATAGCAAATAGCTTGAAATCATGATCTGAAAGTGGAATTATAGTTAGAGATAGTGAATGCTACTCTGACGTTTATGTAAACAAAACATACGCTTGATCGGTGTTTTTGGTAGGACGCCATCTGTGGACATAAATACAAGCGTTAGCAAGTTTTTTAACTTGCATTTTTGTTTATCATATATATATATATATATATATATAAAGCACAAGATATAGAAATTAATGTTAAATTCTATCAAAAAATATAATTAAATATTTTATTCTGTGAGTGTAATGTTTAATAGTACATAAGCATTATATATCTCAGGTTTATAAGTTTATCTATGCTTAAAATGCTATTAAGTGAATTTTACTGATGATAAACATTGGTTATTTCATTTTCCTCTAAATCATATGTGGATGTATTTTCTCAATGTCATGGTTTGGTTGTACCATTTTTATATAATCATAACCAGTAAATAAAATTTATCGATTCAATATGTTGGGTAAGCTAATTTTATGTAACAGTTAACAGATAGGAGGACAGAAGAATTGAAAATCAAATATTTATGCCACATATCAAACAAACTAATTTTACTTAAGGGTGCATTCTCTCAAAAATCATTTTTATGTAAATAAGCTATGTAATACAAACAAATATACATGCTTACAATGGTCAATTGTGAATGTATAAAACAGCATTTATGAAATCGAGCATAAGAATGAGGATGTAAAAATCATTTTTTTTTTCTTTATCCAGACTTACATTCAAATATCAGCCTTTCAAGCTAATTGTGCATACGCTTTTGCCAGACTTACAAATATTTTTAATTCTTGAGCACAATGTAAGTTAAGATATTTTACTAATATACAGCATGCTAGATTCTTTGATTTTTTACATATAAATCCAGGATGGTAATGTATCCTAAGATTGGATCCTAATTTGAAGAATTAATATTCATAAATTACTACAAAATACTTAACTTAGTAATTAATATTTATATCTTATAAACATAAAATAAAATATGTAATTTGATAAAAAGATGATGTAAAGATTTAATTATTTTCCAGTTTCATTGAAATGCAGGCAATAAAAAAAAACTGAGTGTAATTCTTACTTCTCATTGCTCTTCCTTAATACCTTAATTTTGCAGCTTTTTTTTCATTCCTTTGTCTCACACATGAACATAAAATATATGATTAAATGATTGTTATTTATCAGAAAATAATAAATTTAACTTTATTTAATAGATATTTTTATTTACTACTGAAATAAATTTTAAATGTTCACATTTTGTTTCTATAAATATTAAAATAATGATATCATAATCAAAACAAAAAGATTACACATTACCATTTCAGAGAGATTATTTTCAGTTTACAAAATCAATGAATTCTTTGGTATATTCTGATTATTTTTAAAAATCTGAAAGAATATTTATTTATTTCTGTTATATCTAAAAAATTGTGCTTTAAAAGTTTAAAATTTTTGAATATTTACTGAAAAATTGTAATATTTTCATACTCTTAAGTATAAGTAGATTGCTTACTGTAGGTTTTTGAATATTTATTGCAAAATTGTGATATTAAGTATAAGTAGATTGCTTAAACAGAAGCTAAGCTTTAAAATAGCTTCAGCCCATATTCACATCAGCTGCTAATATAACACATTTTTGAAAATAAAGTATTTTCAATCAAAATAAGTTATTAATAATTTATATTTTTTGATATATAATAAATATAGTGTAAATTATTGTAAAACACATCTAACAGTGTAATAAATTTATAAATAAACCCGTTTTGGTCATTGGAATTATTTTCTTTAAACAATGTCATAAAATGCAAACATTTTACAGTTTTGCATTGAAACAATAGATGAACATGTCAGGGCATGGCTTATTTTTGTTTTGATTGGTTTTTTTATTTTCCTGCCATTTATCATTATTTTTTGAATGAAATTTTTATATAATAAAATAAACAGAAATACTTGTTTGGAGAACCAACAATTCAAGAGTGGTATTTAAATATTTCTTCATAATCTATTATCCTTTGAATGTAATTCAAGTATTTAGAATTCTTAATACACTTCTTTAAACAAAAAAATCACATTAATAGTTTGTTACATGAAGCAAATTAATTTCTTTGAACAGATGCTACAATTTTATCCAAACATTTAGCATTCATTACTCCTTTTATTTGAGATATAAAATGAATCCATTCATTTATTGATCTTTAATTCATGATGTCAATAATTCTGATCTTATCTCTGTCAAAACACATAGTTTGTTACTTATAATAAAACAATTTTCATTACTTTTGAACTAAAATTTGTTTTTCTAGCAAAAAAGTTTGTACAAAGTATATTTGAGTTGAATATTATTAAGACTTATATTTATTTTTTCTTGAAGGGAAGAAAATAATTATTTCTATACATAATTTCAGAAAATAAATGTCAGAAACTTGTTTGAAATTAAGAAATATAATGTTCCAAAATATTGCAGCTATTTACCATTACTTTTCAACTGAAGAGAATCCAGTGACTGCTTGTTGAAATAGTGAGACAATCTTCCACAAGTCAATTTCTCTATTTTCTATTAAAAGTTGACTACAGTAAATGAAATTTCTTAAAATAAAGAATTGATGAGCTAATTAATTAATTGATAATGGTTTTTTGGTTATCTGTTGTGGTCCATAAGAAGAAGTTAGATGCCTGTCAAAGCATCTGTCTATCGGTAAATTTAGCCCACCAATATACAGATTAAAACAAAATCACTAATAAAAATATTGATTTTGCTTAGATTCTACATGCACAAAAAATTTGTGGAGACCATTAGCAATTCCTAAACTTCACTTTTTATGCCAGTGATCACATGATGTCTGGATGGCAATATTCTCCATCATGCATTGGGGTTTCTTGATTTTTCTGATAAACTTTGCTGCTCAATATATTAAAGTTATTTTAAATCAAAGCCATAAAAACTTTTATTTCCAGGTTTAAAAAAATATTTTTTACAAATATTTATTCAAATAAATAAATCACAACCTCAAAAGTTCTCAGATATTTATTTCAAATAAATTTAAATCGAATTTTAAATAAATAATTTACCATTCAATAAATATTCTAGCAACAAAATGGATATTTACTAAATAAAATTCTAAATCAATTAATTTTTTTTTTTTTTTTGCATTTAAATATGTAAGCAACTACACATAACATATAAAATGTATAAATGCTTATTTTACATATAATTAAAAATGCAAAGCTGGGTTTATAATTTTATTCTATGATTCTATTTTTGAATTATTTGTTTTATATGTGTAGCACTTATTTTAATTTATACAATTGATAATTTCATTCCTTAATAAAAATATCAATGAAAGTATATGCATTTCTTTACACAAATATAGCAGCTTATAAGATAATCTGCTTTAAAGATTATTTTAAACACTTTATAACATTATATTTCATATAAATGTTGATATGAGAGACTATTTAAACATGATAATGTCTATATCTTATTCTCTATTATGAGTGATGAATACATTTGTTTAATTATAAATATTAAAAACAATAACATTTTTACACTTTTAAATTTTACAATAGCCAATTTATAGTAATACTATAATGTTATATTATATTGAACCATATTAAAATACGTATAGTTCATGAGTGTTTTGGCATTTATATATTTTAAAAAACTCAAAAAAAAAAAAAATTAAAGATCATTCAAAAGACACAATTTGCTTTTCTTTTTTTTTTTGGTTTGCATGATTTATTCTTGGCAGCATACGATGAAAGTTATTTGTGTTGATATTATTTATTTAATTTAATTAAAGTTAAAATTGGAAAGAATGTAATTGCATACAGATTATTTATCTAGATAAATAAAAGAAAGACATTTATGCTATTTAAAAATGGCAGAAATATTTTATAAAAAATAGATTTTGTAACTAGAAAAATAGTAATAATTGTACAAGATTACAAAATTTGCCTTATGATAAAACAAATGATAATAACAGATGTACAGAAATCTGAAAACTGGTTGAGACTATAAAAAAAAGAAAATACCCTGAAGCAATATCTTGTCTGTTTTTTTTTTTGGCTGGTTCTGGATTGTGAAGTATCCAGGACCACTCTATGCTGAATTAATTCATCATGTAAAGAGGAAATCAGAGTGTTTGTGGACACTTTTTACTATGAAGAGGTCACTCTAAAAAGCCTTTGGGCCTAGCCTTAATGTGGACCAGGAAGGTAAAATATGTCAATAATGATTAAAATCAATGGGCATGATCTTTTCAAACCAAGAAATACATGTATATTGCAATCTACATAAATTTGCAAAACATGCTGGGTAAGTTAGTACTAATACTATTCGTATCCTAAATTATGTCAAATTAAATGTTGGCACACTAAATTTAATCATAAACTTTAACTGTGAATTGCTTATATCCCTGAAAAGACATTTTATCCATGGATTGCTTCCTTACTTCAAGAAATTTAAAAGAATAGAACTGTTTTTATTATTTAATGTTATTATCTGGATGAGCCTTGTGTACGTTTTCCACTTTATTAGTAATTTACAATTTATCATTTAAATATTTTAATTTGTCATAATAAAATATTTATATTTAATATCAACTTTTCATAGTATGTTATTAATTTTAGTTTATTAGGTTTTATTATTAAGTTTAAAAAATTGTATAAATTACCTATGCGAACATGTTCATTTTAATTTACGAATACTGAAGAAAATTCTATAACATTAATGGACAAGGAAACGTATTTCCCGATCTTTTTAGTTATTTTCTGGCATGTGATGTGACATATATCAGTGAGTTTATGGCACTGGCACTCTTTTACATAAATATAAAACTGATTTTGTTTGCAGTAAAAATTGCAATAAATAATAGGTCAGTTAATCAGCAAATATATTATATGTTCTTGAGATATCTAATCTCATATATAAATAGAAGATTCTTCTTTTTCATAGTTTGATTAACTTGCACTCTATAGTGGTAACAGAAGGCCTAAACCCACCTGTGAATGATACAATGACTTCCCAATGTAAGGCTTTGAGACAATACACCCACTACCTGAGATAAATAGTAAATGTAAAAAAAACCTTAAATCGGATTATACAACAGTAAAAAAAAATTTTTATGTCTATAAAAAGAAAATATGATTGTGACTATGGTAGATTAAATAACAGTGTTGATCAAGTAGGCAGATACTGGAGAGGGAAAAATCATAGCCCTGATTCCTTACATACCAGCATGTAAGATAAGACCATCCTTAATAGCCTATCAGTCTTGTAACACCAGAGTTCTGGGAAATGGAAGATGGACCAAGTTGACATGAGACTAGAAGACTTAAAAGTATGAGAAATGCTTCAATGTGACTAAACTTGGACTTCTTAGCATGAGTTTTATGTGTGTGCATTAGGAATACAAGAAAATGTGGAAATATTCTTTATTCCCACCATATTAGACCTGAAAAACATGGGCTTTAAACACACACACCACTCATGAACAGTCTACAGAAATATATCAGTTATGCTAATACATAATAATTATAAAATAATAATAATAATAATAATAGTAGTAGTAGTAGTAGTAGTAGTAGTAGTAGTAGTAGTAGTAGTAGTAGTAGTAATAATAATAATAATAATAATAATAATAATAATAATAATAATAATAATAATAATAATAACAACAACAACAACAACAATAATAAAGTTATACTTAAAACTTATTAAAAATAAAATAAGTTTAAACCGATATTTTATTCTCATTTGCTGGTCTTGTGGTAGTTCATGAGTGTTTTGGCATTTGTAATATTTAAAAATCTAAAAAAAATGTAAAAATTAAAGATCATCCAAAAGATGCAATTTGGTTTTCTTTTTTGTTTTGGTTAGTATGATTTATTTTTGGTAAAATACAATTTATTTGTCTTGATATTATCTATTTAATTTAATTAAAGTTAAAATTGAAAAGAACGGAATTGCATACAGATTGTTTATCCAGATAAATGAAAGACATTACACTAATTAAAGAAAGTGGAAATATTTTATAAAAAGGAGACTTTGTAACTAAAAAATAATAATAATTGTACAAGATTATAAAACTTGTCTTATGATAAAATAAAAGATAAGTTCATATGTACAGAAATCTGAAAACTGGTCAAGATCATAAAAAGAAGAAAATAGCTTCAAACTAGGTCTTGTCTGCTTTTCTTTTGGCTGGTCCTAGATCACTCTATGCTGAACTAATTCATTATGCAAAGAGAAAATAAGAGTGTTTGCAGACATCTTTCACCATGAAAAGGTCATTCCAAAAGGCCTTCAAGACCAGCCTTAAAGTGGATCAGGACTGGAAAAGATGTTGACAGTGACTAACATCAATGGCCATGAGCTCTTCAAACCAAGAAATACATTTATATTGCAATCTACATAAATTTTTGAAACTTATCAGTAAGTTAATACTACTCATATCCTAAATTATGTCAAATTAAATGTTTGCAAACTAAATTTGACTATAAACTTTAATTGTGAATTCCAAATATCCCTAAAGAGACATTTTATCCATGGATTGATTCCTTTCTTCAAGAAATTTAAAAGAATGGAACTGTTTTATTATTTAATGTTATTATCTGGATGACTGTTTGTATGTGCTTTCCAATTTATTAATAATTTACAATTTATCATTTAAATATTTTAATTTGTTGCAATAAAATATTTATCTATAATATCAACTTTTTTCTATGTTATTAATTTTAGTTTATTAGATTTTATTATTATGTTTAAAAATTGTATAAATGACATATGCCAACATGTTTATTTTAATTTACAAATGCTGGAGAAAATTCTATAACATTAATTGACAAGAAAACGTAATTCTTGATCTTTTTAATTATTTGCTTCTTAATTTGATATCAATGGGTTTATGATTCTGATGCCCTTTTAAACAAATATAAAACTGATTCTGTCTGCAATGAACATTGCAATAAATAGTAAGTTAGTTAATCAGGAAATATAGCTATATTTTTGACATATCTAAACTCATATATGAATATGGAAGATTACTCATATATGAATGTAGAATATTCTTCTTTTTCATAGTTTGATTAACTTGCACTCTATAGGGCATAACAGAAAGCCTAACCCACCCATGAATGTTACAATATATATATATATATGTGTGTGTGTAATAAATTAAGTTTGATATCTGTATTCATTCCACAATATATGTAATATACATATCAATATCTATATCAAAATACAGTAAAATTTACATAAATTATATTATTTTTAGAAGTACTTTGACTATACATTTTGTAGTTTTTATCAACTATATAACATTGAATAATCAAAATGAGACAACCTTTAACAATACCCATAGTTCAATTCAGATTTCCCACAATTCTGTTATCTTAACATTTGATGACTGGCGATTCATTAACATTTGATGATTTCTTGAAATCAACATAGCCTCTTTTATTTTACGTTTATTATGACAATGTTCAATTTGAATAATTTTCATATTTTTATAATCAAATTTAAATCCATATTGACAAGATTTATTATGATCAAATATAACAGATGATGAGTGTTTATTTACATCTATTCCAGATTGTTTCTCTTTTTGAATTCTATTATATAAAAGCATATGCTCTTTTATTCTCTTCTCAAATGTACACTTTAATTCACTGATGTATTGTAGTTTATTAGGAGAAATTTATAATGGGTTGTGTCTCATTGCTTTTTTCTCAACAAATAATATAAATAGATTACTTAATAATTTAAAATTTAAAATTCAAAGTTTAATGAAAATTCTATTATATATAGATTGATATGTGGATGTGGCTTATAATACATTGGTGAATCTAAGTGTACATTTGAGAAGAGAATAAAAGAGCATATGCTTTTATATAATAGAATTCAAAAAGAGAAACAATCTAGAATAGATATAAATAAACACTCATCATCTGTTATATTTGATCATAATAAATCTTGCCAATATGGATTTAAATTTGATTATAAAAATATGAAAATTATTCAAATTGAACATTGCCATAATAAATGTAAAATAAAAGAGGCTATGATGATTTCAAGAAATTGTCAAATGTTATTGAATCGCCAGTCATCAAATGTTAAGATAACAGAATTCTGGGAAATCTGAATTGAACTATAGGTATTGTTAAAGGTTGTCTCATTTTGATTATTCAATGTTATATAGTTGATAAAGACTACAAAATGTATAGTCGAAAGTACTTCTAAAAATAATATAATTTATGTAAATTTTACTGTATTTTGATATATATATTGATTTCTATATTTTATATATATATATAAAACTTGAACTCAGATTTTCAAATGTGCATGTTTATCTTTAATATACTTTTATATTATCATATCCTAATTAAATTCATTATCAATTATCAAAATCAATATAGTTCCATATTATGTATCAATTAAATAAGGATTTATTAAATCATGAGACTGCAAAGTAAAGTTACAAAGTAATAAGTAGATTTACATTGAGTCAATATCTTCCAAGACAATATCTCAATGGCATAAGAATACTATTACCTCCCTATTATCTTATTACTACATCTACAGCATTCTTATGGCTTTTAAATAAAATAAATTATCTTTAATAATAATAAAATAAATCTCAACTTTTCTTAAGGAAATATAATTAAATAATCTCAGGCTCTTTTAATTATCTTAAAGTAATAATAATTCATGTAAGTAAGTATGATAAGGGATTTTATATCAAACTTAAATACACCTAACTTATTCTAATAATAATTATAATGAATAATACTACTTTTAAGGTATAACTTTAATCTTATTTATTCCTGTTATATCATTAATCATTAAATAAATAATCATATGTATATCTTTTATTTTCATATAGTATCTTAATTTTAGAATAGATCAAAATCTTATAATTTAATAATCTGTGGCGATAAATAATATTGTACTCTTATATTGTGCATTATAATCATCTTATGACCATTGTAATATAATATATTAATATCAATCAATTCTTATAAATGATATCAAGAAAATATTGTGTTTATCTCCAAATAATAATAAATTCATATTGTGCAAACATTATGTTTATTCAAATTATCTGCTGTCAAATGCTGTGGTGCAAAATAATAAACTGGACACACTTTTAAAACAAATTAAACAAATTTATTTACATTAACTTTGATTAAGAATTTATTTACAATATTTACAGTTTAAATTAGAAAAAAAACAAAAGAAAATAAAATAAGAAAATAATAATACAAGATGTTTACACTTGTCATTAGTTCATACTCCTACTAAATAATCTATACATTCTTTTAAAATGCTATACTAATAACATTGAAGTATATTTTTTAAAACTTAGACTTTAAATAAATATCAGTGAACTTTAATTATTACAAATCAAGATTTATGTAAACAATATTTATGTAGCATATGTAAACAATTGAACTTTACTAATTAAATTGCTACATCATTTAAGTATTATTGTCATTCATTTCATAATGTACTAACATGTGTTTACTTTAATATCAGTATTACTTTAATAGCATATATGTATAAACTAATGTATCTTTGTAATGTAATCAAAATAACTGATTATAATTTATATTTCATTTAACGCAATTCATGCTATATGTTTTATCAAATATGCATTACATATATGTACTGTTAAAATAATAATATTTAAATTATTCATTAATTTCAAATTCATAAAGTATTATATTAGATGAATTCTATGATTCTTTTCAATGTGAAATTATCACTTTAATCCATGTGTTATACTACTCCTTCTTAATAAATTTCTATCTACAAAGCATCCTTTAAACTTATTTTCAAAAATTTCCGAAAACAATCTTCAATTTTAAATAAATATTAATTATCCAAACTATTTATACTTCATCATCTATATTCGGTAAAACTTCAATCCAAATATAAACTTCTACATAAAACTTAACTTAATTTATCCAATACAACAAAAATAAATATATAGACTTTTAAATCTCTTCCTAACTTGCAATAAAAATAATTACTTATGAATAACAAATATAATTCCAATACTATAACATAAAATAAAATATTAAAATTTATTTACGAAAGAATCATATAATTATTTCTAAGCTTCTTATGTAATGTTGCATCGTATTTATATCATAAATTCAAATTATGCATATTTAAATAAAACTGTCACTGCCAATATAAGGTGTGTATATTTTAAAACATTCATACATACATTCAACAATAACATATCATTTAGTTGATCTAAAGAAAAAAAAACATATTAAATACATCAAAATTATTATTATTATGATACAATTTTTACCATCAATAATGATTTAATATACAGTCCATCTTCCAATATTCTTCGGAATTACAGCTTCATAAAATAATTCACATTTACACTTACGATCATTCTTTAACATATTCCGTGTTATATTAATTATAAAACAACATTATGCAATTAATCATTATATTATTTTTAGTTACTATTTTAAGAAATGTACCTATCTTATTTTTAATAGATTAATAATATTTAAATTTTATATTAAATAATAAAACAGAATCCATATTACGTAACTCCAGCGATGTCTTCTTTTAACCATAATAGTTCTTAAATCCTAGGTACACATTCACTAAAACACCATTTCCGTTTTCCGGTCCATCACATGTTTTAAAAGTTTATAAAACGAAAACGTTCTTTTTTAAAAAATAAGTTTCCCACAATAAAACAAAATAAAATTAAAAAATAGTTTATAGGATCCTGATTTAGTTCTTTCTAAAATATTATTCAAAGTTATTATTTTAAATTAGTCTATAGTTTATGAAAAGTTATCATTTAATTATTTTAAATTGACTGGGATGTCCACATATTATTTGCGCATTCCATAACAAAATATCCAGGTAAGAATAAGCTTCTTTATCTATAAACGACCAGCGTTTAAATTATTTCAATATAATAATTTTTATTATATTAAGACTTTTAGCTAATTATATTTTCAATTTATTTGCCTTCCAAAATTGTCAATATTCAGTCTTTCAAACATAAAGACTTAACAAGGCAAGTATTTATAAAACTACTTTTATTTCTAATATCTTTACTTAAGATATATATTTAAATTTATAGCTTGCAAAAGTACTTTCTTCCTAAAGAAGTATTTTATTCTTTAAAATATCTATTTTCTAATAATCAATAGCAATTAACTTTTAAAATTATATACTGTCCAAAATACTACTTTTCTCCATCTCGTAATTTTCTGAACTAATCCAGCGTTTGTCATATCTCTAGTATAAAGTTTCCGATATATTTTCACTATATATGATGTTCCCATGACTATTTGCTTGTAAATTGAGCTTAATAGAGACGAATGATAGGGAAAGATTAAATTAACACTGCATGTTTATCATTTAAAATTTATATAACTTATTTACAAGACACTCTTATAATTTTGAAAAATGATTTTAAAAGCGTCTATAAAATTTACGTAGCTATTTTTAATAACACAATTAACTTGAAAATTCAATCACGAAGTCCTCTCCTAACAATTGAACTGAGCTTTTATACCGGAAGAAACTTCCCATTTGATTGGTAGATTAAACAATCAACTTGCTGGCTTATTTACATATTTTACCAACAACACAAAATTAAAAATAAATAATGGCTTATTTAATATTTAGTATTTATTACATTATTAAATTTCTAAAATAATCTTTATTGTTTATTTAAATTTATTAAACATTCTTTTAAAATATTCTTACTTACTTGATTTTAATTTTAACTTTTATAAGATTATTTAAAATATACTAAGTATTTTTATACATTATATTTTTAAAGCAATATTTTAAAATCAGATTTAATATTTTACATTGAATATCTTTATTTTTATCTCGTGATAACTCACGTATTATTTATAAATTTTATAACATGATTTTAAAATAGTTTTACAACTTTACTAAATAACTTCCAAGCATGTGTGTGCATATTTAACTAACATCTGTTCTTTACAACACAAGAAACGCTTGTCATCGTCTAAAATAAACTAACAATTGCATTTTTTTTAAAATAAATATTTTTTAAATAAACAAAATATTATAATAGATTTTAAAATAATTATTCGATATTATTAAAATCAAATATTAATCTTCTATTTAAGTACTTATAATAATTAAAATATTTATATTCTTTTATAATATTATTTTATCAACAATAAACATATGTATTCAATCTTACTTGTCTTTTAAACACTTTTAGCTTTAAATACCTATTTATTAAATATATTAATGCAGTATTGATTATGGCCATTCTTTCCCAACCATGTATTATAATCATCATCATTTAAAATGTCTCTCTTAATATTAGCACAATTTCACATATCAAATACTCATATATTGCAAAATTAAACCTTTTGAAATATTACCATAAGCAAAATTAACATCACATATTCAAATATAATCTTAATTTAAAATTTTTAATAAA
>JAQFVV010008651.1:0-25750 GCA_028023455.1 Epiperipatus broadwayi | reverse complement strand
TATATATATGGATATCTTAACCTATTCTTTCAAGTACTTGGTCTAATTATAGCTATATAAAAGTACATATATATCAAAAGGTCTTACATATTATTTCAGGTTACTAATTTATTTTGCAAAAAAAAATCTAAGAGGGTCTTCACCTACTACATATATATATATATATATATATATATATATATATATATATATGGGGGGGGGGGGGGGGGAATATCTTCACCTATTCTTTCAGGTTACTTATTTACTTATAGCTATATAAAAATACATATATATCAAAAGGTCTTCATTTATTATTTCAGATTACTAAAAAATGTCTAAGAGGGTCTTTAAATTTTTTCAACCCAAAATCAGGGAAGAGAAAAAATTATACATGTATATATACATATACCTTCGTGATCTACAGGGTGTGAGAATAGTTAATCATCCAAAATCTTATTAGAAGAAAAAGATACATATTTTTTTTTTTTACCACATGTAAACAAGATCTAGTTCTCAGGTGTATTTTATTTATTGTTAGGCTCACATTGGTGGTGACAAAATTCAGGGGAAAAAACTACTGTACCAGTTAAAATTGTATGTTAATTCAAAATGATTTCACAATCTGAGTAAAAGTACCTTGAATCTAACCGTACATAAGATCGAAGATGAAAAATATTTATGGATTCTAACCATTTACCCACCTTCTAAATCTAACAAATCCACTTAACAACATTTCTTTTCGGCACAAGCAATTAATTTTTTTTCTAACTCTTGGCCAGCAGCTGCTGTGGTAAAACATGAGTCCTAACTATTTCTAACATTTAAACCCAGCGTTTAGTTTAATGACATGCATGCATGAGTTTTAAAATAGTAATGGTGTGTGTGTGACCTTGAATTATCAGATAACAGCACAGTATTTAGATAGAAATGCTAACTTTAAAGTAAAATTAATTGCTATAAACCACAGGTGGGGGTAATTCATATATATATTTTAATGAAAAGCACATCTATAATTCATTAATATCTCTTGTGATTAATTTGTTTATTAACATCAATTTCGATTATATAACTTATTTATTATGCCTTTTGTCAGGAAGCGGTATGGTTTATATACCAATTTAAACAGACAGAATGATTAAAGTTCTTTGGTAGACACTCCAACTCAAGTATTGTGTGAGAAGAAAAGCAAATATTTAAAAGCACTACTTTTGATTAACTTTAGCACAAGTAAATCATTCTAAGAGAGAAAATAATTTTCATATTTTTAAGAAATGGCTTTGAAGAGAGTGGACAACACTTGGAAATTTTAACAGATCGTGATATTTGCAACTAAATGTAAGCAAGTGATGGTAAAATGTAAACTAATATGATCAGACCATTGTCAATCCATCAAATGTGCTCACAGACAACAGAAAATAATCAGATCCAGCATTTGAAATGACAACCATTGAAAACAATCCCACTGTCCGGTTCCAGTGATGCAAAGCAAATAAAGATGAAATGGTTTGCACAATTTGAAAATCTTGAAATATTTCAAGTGAAAGACCAAGAATCACCAAGGCTTGCTAAGACCAGCTTACCTTGTGTGTTCATATTTTTTTTTTCATATTCTGATCTACATTTTTAGCCATTGAATATATCACGTTATAATTCTGATTTAGCAATAAAAAGGACAAAACAGGCTAAATGTCGAGTGCTGGCAAATTTGAAAAATATAATTTATTTAACATTACTTTATGAAAAATATATTGAGCTACATAACTTTATATTAATATTATAGCAGATTGACCAAGTTTGGATCTAAACAAATAAATCTGAAATATTATTACAAATATCCACTTCTCTTTCTTCAAAACCAAAATCCCATCAACATTTTTAATTTAACATTTTTGAAACTCTTGTGCCTTAGTGAGAAGCAACTTTCTACCCCCCCCTTTTCATTCTTTTAACATGAAATAATATAATTAAATAAAAGTACCCCACTTAACCTAGCATCTCCCTCAAAACTAAAATGTATACACATAAAAATACATAACAAAACAAAATCATTTTATCACGACAAAAATGGGTGCTCCACATAATAATTATTTAGAGTGAAGAGTTATTTATTTACCAACAGATGTTGGCCAGAGGGAGTCAAGAAGCAAATTATTTAATCAAGGGACTTTTGTCGAGATGAAACAAATTGCCAAATAAATAGCATTTTAAATCAGATATGTATAAATCTAAACAATACATCTATAGGTAAGTAATAAATATCTTTATAGACCACTTTAATAAAAAAAGGTTTTGCAATAATAGAGGAATAATTTAAGGCAGACAACAGTTATATAGCACAGACATTAAAGTTAGTTATAGAAAGTCACAATTACAAAGTTTAGTTAACAAAATATTTTACATTTAGTTAGGAGAATTCCATTTAAGAAGACATCTATTTGAAGAAAAATTAAATTATGCAGTCAATTGGAATTTGGAGAATAAATTAGGTGGTTATAAATGAAACAATTTAAAAGATATTACCTAATTTATGCAGAGTCCACATTGGAAAATAGTTCCCATGACAGAATAATATTTTGGAATTGGCTTTCATGATTTTGGCATCGGAATAGCTAGTATTGACTTTATTCAAGAGTTCACAGTTCAGCAGTCCAAAATTTAAAATATTTAATGAAAATTTTCTGTCTTCATGGTACTTTGATGAACATACTTGGGACTATGGGAAATGGAAAGCTTTCAGGCCATTTATCCCACTGTTGTATTGGCTGCACATATTTTTAAAAATGAAACTGGCATGGATTTGTGCTGTGTTCTTTCTCAAACAAAACTGACCTAACTTCTATTGTTCTCGTGGTCTATTTATACTTTTCCAATATTTCTTGAAAAATTTCCCTTTTTCATTATCCCTGAGATAAAGTGGATACATTTGACTCTAGCAATCATAATCATTGAGCTAAAATAATTTTAGTATTGTCTTCTTAGATCCACTCTCCTGATAAACCCACTAATTTTATTATTTTAAATCTATTTTAATTATTACTTAGATTTGAGAAATTTTTCTTTAAAATATCTTTCCTAAGATTTATTTTTATTTAATTCATTACCTTTATTAAGAATTTTTCTTTGTTTTATAGTAAAGAATGTGATCTGGGTTTATCGTAAAAGTAACCCTTCTTAAAGATCCACTCTGATAAACCCACTAATTTTTTTATTATTTCAAATCTATTTTAAGTTTACTTAGATTTGAGAAATTTTTCTTAAAATATTCTTCCTTTAAGATTTATTTTTATTTAATTCATTACTCCTTTGCCAATGGATTTTCTTTTGTTTTATAGTAAAGAATGTGATCTGGGTTTATCGTAAAGTAAGTCTCTTCTTAAAGTCCACTCTCCTAATAAACCCACTAATTTTATTATTTCAAATCTATTTTAATTTAGATTTGAGAAATTTTCTTTAAAATATCTTTCCTAGATTTATTTTATTTAATTCATTACTCCTTTCCAGTGGATTTTCTTTTGTTTTTATAGTAAAGAATGTGATCTGGGTTTATCGTAAAGTAAATCTCCAGAAAAAAATACTTTTTGACTTTAAAAAAAATATTGTTTTTTAAAAATTAATTTTTTGATTATAATAAAAGTTTGCATCTATAATTATATATATATATATAATAAATAAATATATATATATATATATATATATATATATATATATATATAATATATATATATATATATATATATATATATATATATATATATCTGAGTCCATCCATTATTTATAATCAAAATTTAACATAGAAAATTTGGAGATTTTATTTACTTATTAACTGATCCAAAATTCAATATATACAAGATGGGAGGTGAAAAGTTTATAATCATCATTACAAGAGTGGATCAAGTTTGATCCTGGGGTAGAAATATAGAAAGATGTGAAGCATGAATCTTATCTACAGATCATGGCTTCATAAATATATATATGCATATATATATATATATATATATGAGTACCTATAACTATGTTGCTGTGTGACATGTAACCCAAATGGTTACATTGCCCCACTCTGAGGAAAAAGAAAAATAGAAATGAAACACTTTTCTAACAATATTTTACATAATCTACATGTATAATAAATACAAAGTTTATACCCCAAACTATATACTCATCAATATTTGTATAGATATGACAGACATCTGTCAGTTAATAGAATAAATAGTGATCTGCAATTTTGAGATTGATACAGAATTCAGCCATTAGATTACAAGTACTTTGTGCACCAAGATCACCTAGAGGATGATCTCAATTGAGACACTATAAGCTACTACAATTCTTGATAAAGGTAATACAAAAATCTTTGTCAATCACTATTCCTGTGGAGAGGCTGGAAAATACAATAATATGTCTTGATTCATCAAGCTTTATGGATTGGGAAATGTAAGCTATGCCTTGCTCCTTTTCTTTGGAGACTTAGATGCTAGAATCATGGCAGGACTATGTTAGCTGCTCTGTGATTAACAATATAAAATCAGAAAATGGGTTGAAGTAAATAGCCAAGATAGAACACCTCATGGAATTGTATGAAAACATTTCATCCTCAAACCAATGACAAAAATCTCCATCCATTATTAAAACTGAAAACATAGCTAAATTCACTTCAACAATCAAACACCCAATCCAATCTTCAAAATTATTGATTTTCTATTTTACTCTAAACATGAACATATTTAAACACACATGAAAACTAATATTTTATAAGAATCATCAATACTCTTGTCACATATTTCACAGTAATGTTTAAAATTTATTCTACATAAAATGCATACTTTTTTTTTTTCTCAGTTGTGGTTTGGATCAAATTGATAATTTTCAAGTGACAATCATGAGTATGTGATCATCAGCAGTTTCACATTGGGTAACAAACTATAATGTTTGCCACAAGTACATGATCATCATTGTCCACAGCTGAGTATTCATTTGAAGTGGGATGGGGATAGATGGAGTGGTCATCCTGGGGTGATAGTGGCAAAACATAAAATGTTAAATTTATAAACAATTACAGGATTTTAAATTAATGTTAAAGCAATATTTAACATTCAAAATATATAAGAAATGTTATATATAGCAAGAAACCCAGGAGATGAGAAATCTCTCTGTGAGATCAACCAGATAACTCAGAAGAGCATCTACACGTATCATTAATCATGTACCAGCATTATAAAGTATAAGTAATTATAAGTACTAAACAATACTCAAAATACTATTCATCATCATGAATGATCCATAATAAAACTACATCAGCAGTCCATTTTGAGACTGGATTTGAAAAATAAAAAATATAAATCATCAGTCAAGACTGGATTGAAAATGAGTCTTCTGTATACCAGGCTAACTCTTGAGCTTTTACCAACTTGGACAATTATTTAAACATATCTCTGAATGCAAACACTTAGGCGCTCATCCAGAAGAATATACAATAACAAAAATCTGAAAAAACACTAATGCTGGGACATTAAACATGCTGATCATCAGCAATGCTCTGGCCAACTATAAACTTAACTTCTCACAAGTCTAATCTAAAATAAAATGTAGTGCATGGGCTTTAAAGAGAATTCTCTTTTGAATCAACCAGGATGATGTTTGATCATCTCTGGATGCACAAAAACACTAAATATATCCCCATTTATATATCAGCCATTATAGATGAATATACATCAGAAGAACACAAGATCAAGTACTACTATGATGATGAAGAAATGATTATTTAATATAATTTTAACATTTGAATTCAAGTTTATTACCAACAATAAAGAAACGAAGTTAAGGTCTCAAGAATATGACTCTACAATTAAAAGCCTTCTGATTTTGATTGCCACACAATAATAAAAGTTATCACTTTATGATTTCCAAGATTAATACAATATTCAAGATATTATATTATGATTTATACATATGTTCCTTATAGTTTTATTTAAAGCCTAATCAGCACATAGACATGTATGTGGCTTAATAAAAATGAACATGTTTAAATTTATAGAAGTAATAAAATTATTAAAAAATATATTTCAAAATTAATATACATGTGGATCTATGAACATATAGATTATATGAATAAATATTAATAATTAGTCTCTTTCTCAGTCAATAAAATTGTTTTTTTCCTTTTTTAAAAAAAATAAAGGCAAGTTTTTGACACATAATTCAAGTTTTTTATATGCTATCACATAGTTAATTACATTTTAAAATTAATATAAAAAAAGTTTGAAGGCCTCTTTTTTGGAAATAAATTGTTTATGAATCAATCATTACTTTTAGATTTTAATTCAATTCAAGTAAAACTATTTATTTATCTTTTAAAATATATAGATTTTCAAATGTCATTTTAATCAAAGAAAATATTTAAAATTTCATTCTCATTATATATAATGATACCATTGTGTGTGTGTGTATATATATATATATATATATATATATATATATATATAAGAGAAGTGTATATATATATATATATATATATATATATACACTTCTCTTTGTAAGCTGGCCTTGGTGAGACAGGTATAGTCCAGGATTGTCATAATAAGCATGGTGTACTCAACTTTGTTGGCATTTGTTCTTATGTCTAGGACTTTATGAGTTTCAGGACAGAAAAATGTCTTCTAGAACATATTTGTAAGGGTAATTGATCCATTTTAAGTTGACCCAGTCTTCAAGTGAATCAAAACTCCAGTGTGTGAAGCTAGTAGAATGCTCACTGCTGAATCTACTAGCTTGACTTCAGCTACAGCTTCCTAGGAGCTATTTTAATTTCATAACTCTCCAAACACAAATTCTGCTAGACAACTGCTTCACAAAAATATTAAGTCAAGATCTGTCTTAAAAATTATTATCCAATCTTTGAAGCTGGCCTATTTGTCCAATGATTCTCAAAATATTAAAACCAGGTTCTTCTCACCAGCTCTTACAAAAATTGCAAGCCAAACTGAACTGATATTTTTATCAGACCTTTTATATAATCATCTGATGTGATAAAACTCATTTCAGTTTGGTTTCAATCTGTCTAATCCTTTTTAATCTTGAGGTGATAACAACACAACAGCTGAAAGCAAAGTTTTTTTCCATTCGATCTTTTTTTTGATTAAAATCAATTTTAATCTTTTCAAATCACTTTTAACTACAAGCTACTTTTGTAAGCAACTCTGAAATTTTACTAAAAGTGTGATATATATGTTTTTGCATTAATCCTTTGAAATTTGTAATATACAAAGATTTTTAAAAATAGATAAAGAAATGTATACAAAAATTATTGCAAAAATAAATCATGCTTGTTTTTAAATTCAAAATCAGAATTACAATATTAATTTACTTAGTCCTTTTTAACTGTTTAATTCATAATAAAATTCTGTTTTAAAGTGAGTTATATATATATATATATATGACTGTAGATGGCGTTTTACCAAACTGCCATCAAAGCGTTTGTTTACATAAACGTCAGAGCAAGCATTCACTATCTCTAACTTAATTTTCCACCTTCAAATCATGATTTCAAGCTATTTGCTATCATCAGTGAAGGACAGGATTAAGAAACTAGATCTAAATACAAACTGAGCATTTAAGAAACAGTTTGTATTCAGCTTGCAAGCATGAATCTTTCAGACACATAATGTCTTCAAACTCAGCATAGCAAGCCAGATAACTATATGGGTCTGAAATCAGTTGAGCATCACCACATAGTAGAAGCCTCTGCAATGTATATCACTGCAAGAAAGACCTCAAAGGTACATTTATGAAAAACAAAAACACAAGTTTAAAAACTTGCATACGCTTGTATTTATGACTGTAGATAGTGTTTAACCAAACCACCATCAAAGCGTTGGTTTACATAAAAGTCAGAGCAAGCTTTCACTATCTCTAACTTAATTTTCCACCTTCAAATCATGATTTCAAGCTATTTGCTATCATCAGTGAAGGACAGGATTAAGAAACTAGATCTAAATACAAACTCTGAGCATTTAAGAAACAGTTTCTATTCAGCATGCAAGCGTGAATCTTTCAGACACGTAATGTCTTCAAACTCAGCATAGCAAGTCAGATAGCTATATGGGTCTGAAATCAGTTCAGCATCACCACATAGTAGAAGCCTCTGCAAGATATATCATTGCAAGAAAGACCTCAAAGGTACATTTATGAAAAACAAAAACACAAGTTTAAAAACTTGCATACGCTTGTATTTATGACTGTAGATGGTGTTTTACCAAACCGCTGTCAAAGCGTTTGTTTACATAAACATCAGAGCAAGCATCCACTATCTCTAACTTAATATTCCACCTTCAAATCATGATTTCAAGCTATTTGCTATCATCAGTGAAGGACAGGATTAAGAAACTAGATCTAAATACAAACTCTGAGCATTTAATAAACAGTTTCTATTCAGCTTGCAAGCGTGAATCTTTCAGACATGTAATGTCTTCAAACTCAGCATAGCTGCCAGATAGCTATATGGGTCTGAAATCAGTTCAGCATGACCACATACTAGAAGCCTCTGCAATATATATCATTGCAAGAAAGACCTCAAAGGTACATTTACGAAAAACTAAAACACATGTTTAAAAACTTGCATACGCTTGTATTTATGACTGTAGATGGCGTTTTACCAAACTGCCGTCAAAGTGTTTGTTTACATAAACATCAGAGCAAGCATTCACTATCTCTAACTTAATTTTCCACCTTCAAATCATGATTTCAAGCTATTTGATAGCTATCTGGCTTGCTATACTGAGTTTGAAGACATTACGTGTCTGAAAGATTCACGCTTGCAAGCTGAATAGAAACTGTTTCTTAAATGCTCAGAGTTTGTATTTAGATCTAGTTCCTTAATCCTGTCCTTCACTGATGATAGCAAATAGCTTGAAATCATGATTTGAAGGTGGAAAATTAAGTTAGAGATAGTGAATGCTTGCTCTGACGTTTATGTAAACAAACGCTTTGACGGCAGTTTGGTAAAACGCCATTTACAGTCAAAAATACAAACGTATGCAAGTTTTTAAACTTGTGTTTTTGTTTTTTATAAATGTACCTTTGAGGTCTTTCTTGCAATGATATATATTGCAGAGGATTCTACTATGTGGTGATGCTGAACTGATTTCAGACCCATATAGCTATCTGGCTTGCTATGCTGAGTTTGAAGACATTACGTGTCTGAAACATTCACACTTGCAAGCTGAATAGAAACTGTTTCTTAAATGCTCAGAGTTTGTATTTAGATCTAGGTTCTTAATCCTGTCCTTCACTGATGACAGCAAATAGCTTGAAATCATGATTTGAAGGTGGAAAATTAAGTTAGAGATAGCGAATGCTTGCTCTGACGTTTATGTAAACAAACGCTTTGATGGCAGTTTGGTAAAATGCCATCTACAGTCATAAATACAAGTGTATGCAAGTTTTTAAACTTTTGTTTTTGTTTTTCATATATATATATATATATATATTGTAACCGGACCCCATACAACCTCTTTATTACATCGGTCGTAACAATTTTCTGATGAGCATGCTGCAGGAAGGAACTATCGATTGGTATTCTCCAATGCAGATGTTAACTCCCCCTACAACAATATTTTCTGCTCATCAGGGGATGTCGCAATACAGAGGTTGGAAGCATCTAGTTATTTATATGTTTGGCTTGGCAAATGGCGCCACTAGAGCTCAATTTCACCACAACCTTACTTCCTAATTATGCCTGACATAGCTCAGTAGGCATGATATTCCTATGAATCAGTTCAATGAATGATGAGTGATGCAAAAAGAATAAATAAATAAATAAATAAATAAATAAATAAACAAAACTGAACAACTGGAGAACTAAAAGTAGTTTTAGATAACAATTATTTTATTTAACAATTTATAACGTTTAATTCATAGTTCCACTCAAGAGATGATGCCTACAAGCAGTTTAACTTAGCAATAGTTCATTTTCAAGTCTGTTAATGTGGTTTAAATTACTCCCATAAAATCAGAATTCATATAAGTATTGAGCATTTGTAGTCTTATATTCATATGCAGAGAAGCATTTAGAATCCATATAATATTTCATTACTTTCAGCAATGTGGTTTAAATTACTTTCACAAATTCATATAAGTATTGAGCATTTATAGTTTTATCTTCATACACAGAGAAGCATTTAGAATTCATATAAGTATTGAGCATTTGTAGTTTTATATTCATACACAGAGAAGCATTTAGAATTCATATAAGTATTTCATTAAATTCATTAATAAAGATATTTAAATGTTCCTATAAATAAATTTTCTTCAACTATTTCGCAATGTTAACTTATAATTTATAATAAAGACATCCAAAATATTTCTGTACATAGTTACCTTTCAGTTATTCATGGTCCAATTTATTCAAGAAAAAAAAAAGGACGAGTCATTTCATTTCGATAGCATTATCCGTAAAATCATGACGTGGTATGGAAAGTTGAAGCTTTTTTTTAATTTACCCCTTTATCATCACCCTTCTTTTAATAATGCTTTCTTTTCCATTATTTTTATGTTAGTAAAAGTTATATTTTATGATGACAAAAGTCAGAATTGAGTAATACACTTTTAAAACAAAAAAAAATCCAATCTAATCTATTGCTCTCTGAATTTTTTTCAGAACAACTTTCTTTTTTTTTTGCTGAGTCTCTAATTTGCATACTGCCTCATTTTTCAACATGGGGAAGGGGGAAAGGGATCTTTTGAAAATATACACGAGTGGTAGAAGTTATAAATTAAACTTTTTGCTAATTTTTCTGAAAAAAAATGTCAGATAGATTTTTTTATATGTTTGCTGTTTTTTCCTTTTTTAAGGTGGGAGGGTAAAATAGTTTTTCAAAATATATACGATGAACAGTATATCTGTTTCATTACCCCCCACAAATTTTGGGATGAAATCGTCTGGAAGTACGATTTCATTCCATAGACTATACACATCATTTCTCATTATTGCCTCTCTTCTGGTTTTTGATGTGCTGTTGAAATGGGTAATATGAGCTGGAGAAGTGAACACATGAACTGTAGCCTCCAATGCCAGAATAAGTAGATGGCCAAGCACAAAACACCCGTACACACTGCACCATTACGTCATGAGAAAATACCTCATTTTTAAGCACTACCTCTCTTGTACCTAGAAGGATCATCCAACATAGAGTAGGAGCCAGAAAAAAAATATAATTTGGCACCCAGCCAACCCTACTCAACTTCTGTGAGTCTTAAGGATTTATTCATTTGGTCTATTCATGAGACCAAGGCCTATACATGAGGCCTATAAATACGTACTGCTGGACTACTCTAGGAGGACAACATCCAGGTCTGGATAGTGCTGAGCATATACTTCAGAGCATCATAACACAATGCATCTAAGCAGCTCTACTCAATCATCCACCCATCTCAACATAAAAAACACAAGTTCATGCATCACTACATCACACTCACAAACTTCTTCCATCAGCTATCACTATTTTATTGTTCTGAATTATAACTACAATTTGGTTTAGGAGACTGAGGATCATGGTCAGTTCTCCTATAGTCCTCTTCTGTATTATGAGATGACATACTTCTGGATCATCTTTTTGCTGGGAATTTATCATGCTTAACATTACTGTGGTGGCTTGCTTCTTCACTTCTGTATTTTCTCTGGTGATCCTTGTTACTGTTTGATCTTCTAACTACATGGGTCCGATATGGACCATGAACACCATCTATGGATTTTCTCTTGTTCCTCTTCCATGGTGGTACTTCATTTTTAGAAATACATAAAAATTTATTTTTAAATGGTTCTTCCGCCATAATAATTATTTTTTTGGTATTTATAAAGGTTTCTTGTTGTTTAATTTTTTTCACACTTATAAATCCTGAGTTTTCAGATTCCTTTTTGGTGTCTTTTTCTGTGTCAGCTAGTATATTTTTAATCACTGTCTTTATATATTTTTTTTCTGCACTCAATTTCTGATTTGAGTTTATTGAGCTTTTGTTGATAATTTTTATATATGGCTGAGGACTAACACACTTTTCTTTCCAATTTATGGTTCCTTTCTCTATCTTTGTTACTATTTCATAGCATATATCAGACAATTTTTCTGAAACATTTTCTTCTATATTGGCTAGTCCCTTTGTTATATTTTGATTATGTTCATTTTCATGTTTTTCATCTTCTTGAAGATCAGAAGATTTTAATTTTGCTTTATTAGATTCATTTTCATCCATTTGAAATTCTTTTTCTGTGTTTGATACAATTTCATTCTCAACTTCTGTATACACTGTTTCTTTATTTTCAATTTTAGAGGTATATTACACAATCAGAAGTTTTCCTGAAGGTGGACTGACAATTTCAAGATCACCCTTGGTAATTTCAATTTCTTCCTTTTTAACAATCTCAAATTCTGCTTCATCAGTAATAGGGTATTCAATTTGTGATTCCTTTAAAATATCTTTGGTTGGAAATTCTAAAGTTTCTTCCTCATCCAATTTTTTTAGACTGAGTTATTTCTTTTATTAACTGGTTGAACTTTTCATTCTGATTTTCCACTGCTTCTATAATTTGTTTTTCTATTCTTTTGTTTGCTTCTATTGCTTGCTTGTTATCTTCTTTTCGTTGTTTGATATCATCTTTTCTTTGTTTATCTCTTTTTTGGTTATCTTCTTCTCATTGTTTGATATAATCTTTTCTTTGTTTATCTCCTTTTTGGTTATCTTCTTCTCGTTGTTTGATATCATCTTCTCTTTGTTTATCTCTTTTCTTTTGGTCTGCTTCTCGTTGTTCATCTCTTTTCTTGCTATTTTCTTTTATCATTTCCATTATCTGAGCTATCATAGCTATCTTTTCTGTTTTCTGAGCTTCTATGTTCACCATTTTCCCTTTTTTCTAGCTTAGTAAGCTTCTCTCTCCATCCACACCATGATTTTACTCAATCTTCTTTGAAATGTCTGTTTTATTCTCTATGCCATTCATTTTTGTCTTGTTTTTCTTTTAAACTTTTATTTTTCCACCCTTCTTGAATAAATCACATCACTGCATTATATGCACTGTTCATATCACAGAATCGTGATCTGCTTATGCCTATGAGTAGGCTAGCTAGATCGGGCCTCACAGTAGGGCGGCAAATGTAAACAGCCTATACCTATGGGCAGGCTAGCTAGATAAGGTCTCACAGTAGGGCGGCAAATGTAACCGGATCCCATACAACCCCTTTATTACATCGGTCATAACAATTTTCTGATGAGCATGCTGCAGGAAGGAACTATCGATTGGTATTCTCCAATGCAGATGTTAACGCCCCCTACAACAATATTTCCTGCTCATCAGGGGATGTGGCAATACAGAGATTGGAAGCATCTAGTTATTTATATGTTTGGCTTGGCAAATGGTGCCACTAGAGCTCAATTTCACCACAACCTTACTTACAAGGGTCTAATTATGCCTGACATAGCTCAGTAGGCATGATATTCCTATGAATCAGTTCAATGAATGATGAGTGATGCAAAAAGAATAAATAAATGAATAAATAAATAAATAAATAAACAAAACTGAACAACTGGAGAACTAAAAGTAGTTTTAGATAACAATTATTTTATTTAACAATTTATAACATTTAATTCATAGTTCCACTCAAGAGATGATGCCTACAAGCAGTTTAACTTAGCAATAGTTCATTTTCAAGTCCGTTAATGTGGTTTAAATTACTCCCATAAAATTAGAATTCATATAAGTATTGAGCATTTGTAGTCTTCTTATATTCATACGCAGAGAAGCATTTAGAATCCATATAACATTTCATTACTTTCAGTAATGTGGTTTAAATTACTTCCACAAATTCATATAAGTATTGAGCATTTGTAGTTTTATATTCATACACAGAGAAGCATTTAGAATTCACATAATAAGATATTTAAATGTTCCTATAAATAAATTTTGTGCAACTATTTTGCAATGTTAACTTATAATTTATAATAAAGACATTCAAAATATTTCTGTACATAGTTACCTTTCAGTCATTCATGGTCCAATTTATTCAAGAAAAAAAAAAAAAACGAGTCATTTCATTTCGATAGCATTATCCGTAAAATCATGATGTGGTATGGAAAGTTGAAGCTTTTTTTTAATTTACCCCTTTATCATCACCATTCTTTTAATAATGCTTTCTTTTTTTTCCATTTTTTTTAGTGTTAGTAAAAGTTATATTTTAGGATGACGAAAGTCAGAATTGAGTAATACACTTTTAAAACAAAAAAAAATCCAATCTAATCTATTGCTCTCTGAATTTTCTTCAGAACAACTTTCTTTTTTTTTTTTTTTTGCTGATTCTCTAATTTGCATACCGCCTCATTTTTCAAAATGGGGGGGGGGGGAGGGATCTTTTGAATATATGCACGAGTGTTAGAAGTTATAAATTAAACTTTTTGCTAATTTTTCTAAAAAAAAATGTCAGATAGATTTTTTTATACGTTTGCTGTTTTTTCCTTTTTTAAGGTGGGAGGGTAAAATAGTTTTTCAAAATATATACGATGAACAGTATATCTGTTTCAATATATATATATACTTTCTATGGAATCTCCATTGTCACCTGTAATTGCTAATCTTTTCATGAATAATTTTGAAAGTCAAGTATTATGTGCAGCTACTAAAAACCTTTTATTTGGCTTAGATATGTGGGTGATACATTTGTTATTTGGTCACATCGCATTGATGCCTTAAATTCTTTTCTTGTTTTTATAAATAATTGGCATTCAAATATTACATTTACTATGGAAGTGGAAAATAACAGATCACTTTCTTTTCTAGATTTTTTAATTACAAGAAAATGTGATGAAACATTATCAATATCAGTTTACGGAAAATCCACTCATACAAACAGATATCTTAATTTTAATTCTCATCATAATTCTGCTCAAATTGTTTGTGTAGTAAAAAATCTTTTGACTAGAGCTTATAATTTATCTAATAAAGAACATCTTGCTCAAGAAATAGAACTTACAAAAATATTCTACTTTCTAATGATTATAATAAAAACATCATATGTAAGGTTTTATATAGTAGCATTGATACTAAAAGAAAAAAACAGGATATAATTGATAATTCATCTTTTAATAAAGTAAATTTATCTTATATTAAAGGGTTTATTGATAAAATCAGTAGAAGACTATCTTATGTTAATATTAAGACTACTTTTTCTACTGGCAAAAAAATTAGTGATTTTTTACATAAACCTAAAGGCAGAATATTTTTGGAACATCAAGATGTTTATGAAATTCCATGTTTGCAGTACTCAAGCAGCTATGTAGGTCAGTCTAATAGATGAATGAATGTTAGAATTATGGAATATAAAAATGTTTTAATAAAAAAATTAACACTTTTTACTTCCCATTTTTTAGAAAATGGTCACAAACCTGTCTTATTACAATTCAAAAATGCTTGCTAATTTGGAAAGATATGATTTGACATCCATGAGAGAGTCAATTGAAATATTAGAGACCTACTGGTTTAAATAGGGTTGATGAAAACAACATATTCCAGCCATATGGAAACCTCTCATTTTATCTATGTCTTCTAATATTGACTCTAAATTAATAGGTGGTAAAACTAAGAGAAATATACATTTTGATAAATCTTATATTCTGAATATTAAACTATCTCAAACTAATTAGCATGCTTCATCTCACCCTCAGTCACGTTACAGTTTGAGATCGAAAATTTTTTTTTTCAAGAGTTTACCCTGACAATGGCGAATGCTAGTTCATCGAAATACCAGTATATAATAGAAAATAATACACAGTTTTACAAAAAAATCATTTATCAACATCATACAATCATGAAAACATTAAATAATATATATGTTGCTGTGTCCATGCAACCAAACTGATTATAATATACATATATAATTTTAAAAAAATCACCTAAATTGTTTTATTACTATTCACAATTCTATCAAAATAATTCCCTCATATGTTTTAAATATTGTCAATATCACACATAAAAGTGTCATTCCAATAATTTAATCAGGTTATAACATTCTTGTTCAGTTTCCAATATTATTGTTAAGACTTCAAATATTTTAGAGGCAAAATCAGCAATTGATTGGTTTTAAATCACCAATTATTTTAAAGCCATTTCTCTACCATTCTAACAGACTCCATTTATTAACTTAGAATTTATTTTGGAGTGTAATTGTTTACTATATTTAGATCTCTGTATTTAATATGAATATTCACGTTTACATTGGTATTAAACCAAATAAATTAAGTCAAAATATGAGACTTGTTTTTTTCTTTTTATGAGACCAATTTTGAAACTACAATAAACCCTAAATAAGCTTATACTCAAAATTAGATATTTTGATGTACAGTAGCTATTAATATATAAGACAATGCACAATTGCATATAAATAATTTATACTAACTTTTCTACCAATATGTTTGGCAATAGAATTTATTTTAATCATCTGTATTTTACGTAGAAGATACTTGTCTACTTGATTTTATTTAACAACCCAAGCTGTTTATTTGTGTAAATGTTAATTGTGTTTACATTCTTATTTTTTTAAATATAACAATTTATTAATTACATTGATTATTGTTTTTAGTCGGGGACATATCTAATTCGCTTTATAGCAATTTTTCTGAATATTGATAAATAGTCAATCCCAGGGTTGAATAAATAAAACTGACTAGTCAGTTTGTTCACATAAACTTTATTATAACGCTGTGTAACTTTAATATATAATTCAACGTTTCTTTCAAAGTGCTTATTTATCATTAAAATGTAATCTAAGCAAACTTATTTTATGTTTAGTGAATGTGATATAATAATATTATAATATTTAAAGTTAAAAGTTTTAATTGTCTGAATTTAATGAATCTAAAGTTGAAACATACTCTCAAATAATATAACTAAATGTGCAATTTCAAAAACTAATTTTACTATCATCAGCTTTTCATTAAAATATGTATTTATAATTTAAAAAAAAAAACATAGGAGTTATGTAATCAGCACAAAGCAGTATTCATTTACAAGATGCTCTGTCCTTACCAAAAAAAGATAACGATAGTCGTCTACCATGTTTAAAATAGATTTTATTCATCTGGAAGATTTATTGCCAATTCCTTAACTATAAAATGTGTTGTGATTTAAATTCTTTAAAAGGCTTATATAAAAGCCAGCAACATTTGGACATTCAGCTTGTATTTACATTTAAAAAATGTAATTATTTTCTTTACTACTGTTACTACCTTATGATTGTATCAACACCACTATCATACATTAATTTTACAGTTTCAAAAGGTATTTTATTAAACCATAGAATTTACATGGTTAAACCGGTTATACATAGTTTCACTGTGTTTACATATTGAAAATGATTATTACATGTGTCTTTGTATTGGATTGCATACATCAGGAAGTTTTCATCTCTCAGGGATTGGTCACTGTAGTTACATGTTTATATAAAACGTTTATTATTTTTATGCTGTGTGGTGCTTCATGATAATTGTTTTGCTATTTGTAATTGTGTAGGCAACCCTGGTCATGCATCAAAATTATGTTCTTTATGTGAAAAGTTCACTGTCTTTATTCAAGATTGGCTGTTATGATAATTTGTTCTGATTATATGAGATTGCCACATATAACCTGGTCATGTTTTAGAGCATCCATTTATTAAGTGTCTGAGATCGTATGTAATGATTATGCATGAATCTTCTGGGAGGGGACAAGAGGAAAAACCATTGTCTGAAGACAAACTACAGCACCAATAAGTTTATTGCTATGGCGAGTAAAATGTGGATCCATCTATAGTTTTGTCATATGTTTGAGCAGGGACCAGATAGCCGCATACATATCCAGGCTGGTGATTAACTTGTCCCTACTCTGCATAAGCATTAGTTTATTTTCAAAGGTAGCTGGATGCTGCCTGGGATTGTTAATTAATATTAACATATTAATATAGAATCTAAGGTAGGCAAAGCAAAATTCTACGAGAATTCCTTTTGGATGAACATTGTTATATCCTTTCAATTTCAGAGAGAAGGAGACATCTAAATAAGATTTCCCAAACATTCTCCATTTGTTTAGTTGTGATCAAATTTCAAAATGACTTATGAATAATTACAATCAAGAAACTTCTAATTCATTAGATCAATATTCATCATTGCGTTTTTATGTAATTAAAAGAAAGAAAAAAGTGGAATTAGAATTGTTGTTGCCTGTAAGTTATTGCAGAATTTTACAGACGCATTACAATTAATTCATCTTTTTAACTAAAATTTTAATTGTCAGCACATAAGCAAATTTATCAAGCATAACTTGAAAAAAAAAGAATGTGATAAATAATTTATATTAGTAAATTTTTGTTTTGATCTTAATTAAAACTATAATAATTACATTTCCATAAGTAAATAACTGAGTAGTTAGTTTCTCAGACATGCCATAATCGACCTTCAGAAATGACAGCTTGAGTATGATTTTATGAATCTTTAGCTCTCCGTTTTATCACTTTTCATCTTTATTAAACCATCAACGCCATATTTTTATGTAATAATTATTATTAAATGTAAATTTTTGATTGTATATATGTGTACATAAACTTTTTCAATAAATTAAAATGGTAATAAGACTTGTAAGTCGGTCTGGTTTCATTATATAGCAGATGGTAAAAGTTATAGAATTAATAAGTTTTCTCTTTATGCCACTTTAATTTTAATGCATCTTATACTTTAAAACCTAAAAAATATAATGGCAGATATGTTATTGGAGCCAAGTCTTTTATGAGATAATATTTTAGTTGATTTGTTGAAATTTTTTTTTACTTTTGACACAAACTTTTTCTTAATTTTTTTACTCTTTATTTGATTATTTTTTAACTGATCTGTGTTTTATTCAGTGTATTTTTTCTTTGCTGTTACTTATAACCTGAAACTAAGAATTCGGAAACAATGATATATATTGTAATGTTTTTCACGTTTTATATGTTCTGGTAGGCCTTCTTTCACACACTATGAAGTAAAAGTTAATCAAGCTATGGAGAAAGAAATATCTTGTTCCTATTTCCAAAAAAACATAGCTATATTTCCTGATTAACTGCCCTACTAATTATTTTGACCAGCATTGCGGACAACGAAGTTAGTTTTAATTTATAAGAGGAGCGATAGTCAATAGACTCCTAATTTCCTTGTATCCTATAATTTTGACGCAAGTAACTAAAAGATCGGGTTTATGATTTCCCGTAACTTTATTTATTTTTTTAGAGAATATTATTCCCGGGGCTTAATCATCAAATATTGGCAAAGGTAAATTATAGACTCAAATCCTAATAAACTAATAGTAATAAATTTAATAACTATCATTAATAACGCACAATGAATAGTTGATATTAGAAATAAATATTTTATTTCAACAAATTAAAATATTAAAAACACAAATTACTAATAAGTTGGAAAGAATACACCATGCTAATCCAGACATGAATCAATTAATTAAAACAGTCTCACCATTAAAGTTCACTTCCAAGTTTCTTCTAGAAAGTTCTTTAAATGAAAGTCTCTATCAGGATTATAGTATAAGCTTAATTTAGTCACAATCGGGATATGAATAATCTTACCGGTAAGTTTTGTAGTACGCATTTTGAAGAGTTCATTGAAATTAACTAGTTTCCCTCTGTCGACATTTTTGTAGATTCTTGGCCTGTCCTAATGACTACATTCGACGATTTTTTCTGAGTGACCTATGCGGTGAAAGGTATCTATAAACACATCGGTTTCACTCTGCATGACGATTCACCTCAGCATATGAGTAATGGTAGTCCTGCATATGTGTAGTCTGGGATAGGATATTTTCTCTATCCCGGACCTAATGGAAGCTTCTAGTTAAGGAAAAGACAAAGATCCAGTTTTAAGTTTTTCTGACCTTTTATCCTTGCGATCCATATTTAGAGTTCTCTGAGCATCTATGTTCTTTTGTCTTTTTATCAGCATATATCAGCATACAAGATAATAATCTTGTACACACTTTCTTAAATTTAAGTTACAAAGTCTTTTTTTTTCAGCATGTCTGCCACCTTTAATTAACTTCCAAAAAAAAAAAAAAGTTTTAATGATTGTAATCTTTTACTTCGGAATTTTTCTTTTTATTTGTCTGGATTAGTAATCTGTGTGTCATTTATTGTTTCCAATTTTAACTCTTATTTTTTTTTAATCAAAGTAATAATTTGAAACAAAAAATAACCTCTCATTGTACGTTTTAAAAAAAAAATACACGAACTAAAAAAAAATTAAAATTGCGGCTTTTAATAAGATCACTAAATTTACTTTTTCTTTTAGATTTTATCAAATGCCAATATATTTGTACCATATATAAATAAACGGTACAATATATATGTATATTTTTTATTTGTTAATATATTTATTTAATTTTAGGGTTCAAATTTAGTTAGGTATTTAAACATTAGCTATTATTCATTTTATATAATATCATATGCGGATAATGCTTTTAATTTAGTGATATAATAAAACAAACAAACATGTAATTTGTCTAATTCATAAGGCAACGGAATATGAAGTTTATTTTTGCCATGTTTGACTTATTGACATTCGCAATTCAGAAGCGACTTTTTAATTCTGAGATCTTTAATCTATTTCCAAGCTTATGTAGTTTTTTTACTACGTTCTTAAAGATTATATCTGAACCAGAGAGTGTAATAAATATTACTATAGTGTTGATATGTAATATAAGGAATACATTAAATAATTTTTCCAATCTTGAAATTTTTTTTGCTTAGCGTCAGTAAAAGTATATAATATTTTCAATATATTAAAGTTGGGATTTTTTTCTAACCTAAATTTTTATTTATTAATCAATTTATTGTTAATTAAAATGTTATCAAATGTCATAAAGTATGTGTTGTGTTTGGTTAGGCTTGCAGGTTCGTTACCAAACCAACAGGTACAAAAAGAACAACCACTCAGCAATTAATATATATAATTTATTAGTATAAAATATTTACACACGTTAGTTTAACAAATGTACAAATACAGTTGATATGCTTCAATGCTGAGATAGTCGTGCGAAGTATGGAACTCGCTTCCAGCTAATGATTAGCCTGTGTCGTGAGTTCTGGTAAGAAGACGCTTCCAACTATGTAGTTAGTTTGCCTCTAGTTGGCTCTAGTTCAGACGTAGCAGTTTCCAGTCCGTAGGTGGACTTGCCTCACTCCGTGGACGTCTCAATAACGACTAGATAAATACCCTTGCTGATGGCAGACGGTTTAATGGAGAGCACGTGCTGTCGTTCAGGTTAACAGAAGTAATTGCTCTCTGCCTTGCCTCCAAAAGTCTGACTATTTAAGTGCAGATCCCCTACCTTACTGGAAACACAGGGATTCGGTGCGCGAACCCCAGTGAAGGTTTTGGGAACTATCCAATCAGGCAAGGAATCTGGAATAGTCCACTTCTGAAGGCAGGGTCAGATATGACAGTATGAAGAATCATATCATAATTAGAAGTGCATTTGTAACAACTTGGTAATTTTTGTTGGTTTTTGATTTCTAAATGCGTTTTTAAAAAGAATTCAGTTGAAATAAAAAAGGGATTGATTGTGCATATGGACGAATTTAATGCTCAAAAGATTAAAATATATATATTTGCAATTTATGACTTTTTTGCTAAAATATTTTTTTTCTAATACTGATTCTATTTCAGAAAGATTTGTGGCTATTTTTAATAATTGTTCTTTATATATGTCTTAAATTAGATTTTATGTGCTGTAGCAGAAAGTATCATTACTTATTATTTTTCAAGTTGATATATTTTGCCAAACTAATTTTGATATTGGCCAATCAAATTTCGTTTAAAACTAAATTAGAATTCTTTTAAGATTAAGTGTTTACAATTTCAATTTTTGATAATCAGATAATTGTAAAAGTATATTTTGTAATAAATATTTTTTATTTTTCAAAAACTCTACCATTTATTTATAGTTATATTTATTTTTTTTATTAATTTTTAAATGTTTTGATTAATTTTTTTAATTTGTATTTCTTTTTTTTTTGTATTCTAGCTACGTATTTCTTTATATATTTTTTTATATTTATTATTACAAAACCTCTAGCTTTTCTTTTAATATTAATCTTATTATGCAATATACACAAGTGATTCACATTCCACTCTGTAATTTTTGCTATGTATACAATTTATTAACATTTAGCGGGTTGTTTGACAATAATCTTTATTATTAATTATATATTTCCTCATTTTTTCTTTTTGTGGCTATATTTTAAAAAATTCTATTTACGTTATTATTATTTTCTATAGATTTTTGGATAATGATGGAACATTATATTGATAAGGTCTACCGACTATGGAGACCTATACCGCATTCCAATGATTAAAACAAATGCTATTGGCTTTATTGCTTGTGAGTTCATAAGAAGTTAGGCGCCAGAATTTCTAGAACCAGAAGAGATCCTGGGATATCACACCCACAAGTCAGACTCTCTACCAATTGCACCAAACATCAAACCATGCAGGATATGACCCAAAAAAGTTTTATAACTATAGGCAATGTTAAGAAATAGACAATTTATATTCACACATTTATATAAAAAACAGTATAAATATATAAAGAATATATTATATTACAGATACAGAATTATGATAAGTGGAATAGTTAAGTTGGTTGGAGAAAAAGAATTGCAAGTTATAGAAAACGACTATGAATACAAATACTTTGGAGTTAAATATAAATTAAATTATATAAAATATGTATAAAGACTATATAGTAATGTTAAATAGAATATTTATTTTTGAAGAATAGCATCAATAATCATTGAGAAAAAGAGTGAGAAAAATTAAAAAGTAAAGAAAAGAAAGAGAAGAAATATGAGAACAGAATATATAAAAACTATCAAAACTATTTTTATTAAAATGAGATTCGAAGGAGATGAACCAGGTAAAAAGAAATTATTTGGGAATAAGAGATAAGAATTAGATGAATTTTTTGTGAAATGTAAGAGTTTTGGAAAGAGTATTTATGTTTAATTTGGCTAACAGTTTGAAAGCAAATAGTTTATGCACAGACACCTCTGGTTTGTTTAAGAAGCCATTTTATATAAAACCAATCAAAATGTACAAATATCTAATGCTTGAAAATAATTTATTTAAAAACAAAAAAAAATTTATCTAGGCAATACATGTAAAAATAAAAGTGTAGAAATAAATATATTTACCAACCAAAACCATAAAATAAATAGACCATGTTTCATGTTTTGGATAGTAAATAAAACATGTTTCTTTATTATAATAAAAACTCATTATAACCAATTTGATTTGACATTTACATAACTGATTATGGTTTTAATATTTTAAACTTTAACAATGCTATATATATATATATATATATATTATAACGATCCAAACGAAGTGGAGATCGCATCACACCGCATCTGCACTACAGGGCGCCATCTAGGCATTTTAGCCTAGAAAAAATTTATAAAGTAGGCAGATACACGCTGTTAAGATTCCACTTTATTTAAATATTTAGATCGTTAGCCCCAGTCACTAGCTCAGTGGAGACGCAGAGATAATAATCAATATCTTAATTTATATCTTAAATAAATAAAAGCCACTGCCAGTAATTAACATATAAAAATATTTATTTATGCACATATAAAATCATTCTAATTTGAGGAATAAGTTTAACATTTAGATTTTTATCTTAATTTTTAGTTTACATTTAAAATAGCTTGCAATAATGTTTAATATTTTATTTAGAGGGTCGGGTATGAATAGACTACATAGATCTGCATTTGAAAAGACAATATTCTTCCCTTATTTAACCTTAGGCTAAAAGTTTGCAGTCAAACTGACGCCAATCATCCGATACATTTATGTATGCAATGTAGCATGAAAATACAACAGCACAAAAGAGACTATACTGTCAGGAATGCACATCTGAACAGTATAGTTAGAGAAGACATTGTTGCTCCACCACCAGGAATGCTACATCTGATGGCGAGTAGAAAAATAAACATAAAACTCCATAGGAATGGATTGCGTCTTACTATCCAATTCCATAGGCAAACAGGGGGTGTGCAGCATATATATGTAATCCTGCCCGTGGTGGATCTCCTGCTACATTTACAAGTTACACAAATATATCAAAACCATTGAGCCAATTCAACTACGAAACGAATAACCCAAGATTACCCTCCCTTAATATAACCTTACAAAACTATATAGCCATTCATGCCCAACTTAAATTTAACATTTAGATATGTTCGCACAGATAACTTTTATACAATTTGTTTTAAAATGTTGAATATAGATCGGCTGCACAGATTCCACGGTCAAAAACATCCAAATTAAACACAATCGATCAAAATACAAAATCATCGATAATGTCAATTGCAAAAAGGAATACACAAAACCCACTAGCATTCATCGTAAGATGCCCGCATTGACTCATTGACATATATATTCTAATTGAATGTGAAATCTTAACATAATCAACCGCTAACAAATCTATGCAACGTCTATACCCAACTTAAATTTCATCATTTAATATTTAAACAATAAATATTTATACAAATAAAATGAATGGAAATGATTTTTTTATCAATAACAAACATATAAAATTAAACATCAATTGATTTTAAACTTAAAAGTCAGATAGAAATTCATAAGCTTGAAAGAAAGTACTTAATTATTTTAAATTTTAAATGTTCATGTCAATAGCTTATGGAAGAAGAGTCCAGGTTGTTGTTTTTAATTCCTGTGATGTCTCCATTGGAAGATAATGTTCTGGAGGTGGCATTAGCTGGTTCCTTCTTGTTTTTCAGTCATTTTTATTTAAAATAAGTGAGAGAGAGTGATGTGTGTGTCATATCCCCCCTCTCACAAACAATCAAGCTGCAACTGTCCGAAAAAACTCAATATTTCTCTTTTTATAGTCCTCCACACAGATTCAACCAACAAAATGTCACTAATCCATCCTTTTCATTCAGGTCTGGGCTTAGACTTGGTGCTTCCATTGGTGAAACTAATTTCACTTATCTAATTTTCATCTGACTTTTTAATTACCTAAGAGCCCCAAGGCTAGCTTGTTTTTCAATAAATAAACAATCACTTCCATTTACAGATTACAGGAATTAATTAATACCTATTTTTTATTTTAACTTACATTATTTCTTTATTAAAATATTTCTATATTTAAATCTTGTATTTTTTTATCAAAAAAAGTACGTTCAAATACTTTTTTTATTTATATAAAAAAAAATATTTTTAAAGTTTAGCATCTGTGCGAATATATATATTTAACAACATTTTAATTTTAGCATTTAGTTTTTTTTTTTCTTAATAGATTTTTATTTGCGAACTTAGTTTTTATGTTAAATTAATGTAACGACATATTTATATATCATCACTATATATATATATATATATATATATGAATGATACAATTATACAAGCAGAGAAGTTAACATGGTTAATATTTTGAAATATTATCCATACCAATAGTCAGACTGAGATGGCATAAAACATATAATCCATGTCCACCATTCAAGTCTGTTGCATTCATTCATGTAGACAAAAAGCAAAACACTCTCTTCTGGGAATATTTTATTTTTACTGGGGATAAACAACCAGGTGCCATCCAGTGAAATCTGACAGGCCTATCAACAAAAAGAAGGTATTAAAATGCTTCAAGTGCTTGATTTCCTTTAATAGGACAATGAGCAAGAAACTGACATGATTCAAA
>JAQFVV010008650.1:0-25777 GCA_028023455.1 Epiperipatus broadwayi | reverse complement strand
AGTCCCAAGCAAGAAATATAGTCTGGGGATATTGGATGGGTAGTCACTGAATGGGATTTTCTAGACTTGCATCATTGGATTCTGGGGCCTGCATGGTGGGGCTATATGGAGAGTTTGCACAAGTTAACAAATCATTAAGCATAAGGGTGATGATCATGTGGTGCTATGGTGGTTTGACCTGATGTTCCCAGAAGTGAAATATATGGTGACTGAGATTATTAAGAGAACGAGACACCAATATATATATTGTTAGGTGCATTTAGCAAGATAATCTACCATGCTATTTATAGGTTTAACTAGAAGTTTAAACCTTATTTATCTAAATTTGTAATTTTATGTTATAAATATTAAGTAGAATAGACTGACCTTTCCAAGCAGAGGAAAATACCATGATGTGAGCTATCAACAATACCGTCAGACCCGAGCTATGCAATGCATAACACAGTCACATTTCAGACCATGGCCACCTCAACTGCTAGATTCAAACTCTTATCCAAGCACTTTGTTGTTTTGAGATAAACCTCAGTGCTAGCTAGTTATGAGAACTAATGTGTTTGGACAGTGACCCCATAATCTAGCCCTCGATATGTCCACAAACTAACTCAATCAAAGAATAATCTAACACATTATTGCTTTAATTAGTGGTAAAGAATTAACCCGACAAAATTAAGCTTAAAGAGTTAGACCCATTTAACTAAATATTTATTATTCTAATTTAATGAGTTTTATTTAGGAACTTAATTAAATTATTACAATGATACTTACATATAATGATCACACACATTCTCAAATTTGTACAGTAAAATATAAGAGCATTCAATAAATACATGAAATTAATATAGAGATCCATAAAGCATTAATATATACATTTTACAAACACACATATCAATAGATTTTTATGCATGCTATAGAGTTCATTTATTAACCCCCTACTGGGAGGCTTTAAGGATTGCAATGGCTACATTTAATTAGAAATGGAAATAATAAAAAGCTGCTCATTGCCTATAGGATTTTGAACATTAGGACTTCTTGCTGGTTACAGTACTTCACATTGAAAATATTTCCAACTGGTTGGATTTGAGAGTTTTTCATTTGTGGAGGTTTAATGCTAGTGCTTCATGGCATTATTATTTAAGAGTTAAGATATTGAAATCGGATTTTCAAGTTGTTAGGCGGGCATTACTTTTCCCAGGCAGGTTGGCTGTTTCATCGGACTCAGGCTGGTGAAGTTGTATGATTCAGTGGCTGTTGGCCTGCATGGCCTTTATTAACAAATGTATGAGAAGATTAACTGAGAACTGATTGAGGTAACTGATTGGATAGGATTCAGCTTATTGCAAACTCAACTCTAGATTGATGAAAATCCAGACTATTTATTATGATGACCTGTTGTCATTTTGGTAATTGGTTTTTATGTCCACCCAGCTATTTCTGTTGTTGGAATTTCTCCACTGTTTTTGAATACATTCCTTAGATAAGCTTTTGATTATGTGTTTTCATTTGGTAGCCATTGCAAATTTGTTGTTTGTGGATTTTTAAGTTCATAGCCATTGCACATTTGTTTTTAACATTTTAACTTTCTATGTCATTTTTAATATTTAACACACATATATTTATTTTATCAACACACACATACATTTATTTTACTATTTCTTATATTTACAATCATTAGCAATTAACAGACATATATATTTGCATCTCTTTCAAATTATGGGAAAAGACTCTTTTCTTTAAATTAAATGCAAAGAGATATATTTTTCTTTTATGTAAAGATTTATATTTTAAACTGATATGCTTTTAATTTTTCCAAGTTAACCTCTCTCCCCCTTCCAATTACTTCTTCATCACGCACAACTATGATTTAATAGATTTTTAGCAAACTGTTTTTAAAAACTCTTTAAACTTCTTTTATTAAACTTTTAACTTATATGCATAACTCTTTAAACCTTTATAGACTATTTCCTTTTAACAAACTGGATTTTGTTTTACACTAATAATAATAAAAACTCTTTAAACTTTTATTCTGACTTGCATATTATTTTTATTTATTTATTAAAACCTTAGCATTGTTTATGAAATTTTATTTTTAATAATTTTTTTTTAAGCAAAAATTTCATGTGGATCAGCTTTTTTCATAAGCGGTTTAATATATATCTGAATTTAGTTAGATCTACATGACTATACAAAATATACAAGGAAATGAACTTGCATTGAAAACCTTACTGTGTTTTCATTTTGGATACAAAGCTTTATAGTTAACTAAAAAGTTAAAGGAGGTTTCTGGAAGGTTCCATTAGATCCTAACTTCTAGGTGCAGTACTCTCAGATTCAAAGCTCCTCACTGATAAAAACCATAAGCTAGAAAGTAGTCTTGGGATGTTGGATGAATAGGCACTAGATAGGGATTTTATGTGCAAATCTTCTTGCATCCATTGATTACCCCTGTTTGCACGGAGTGCCATTACTATATGGAGAATATTTAGTTGGATTATGAATAAGGGACAGGCTACAAGATGGTAAGAAAGGTAAGGCAGTATGCGGAAGATTTGGATAAAGACTTTATGTTAGTATACTTTTACAAAGATGGGATGATTGTGTTAGAAGTTGTTGAGTGTTATAATGGCAACGAAGGGGATGAGAAGAATAGACACTTTAATAAAAACAGAAAGGTGGAGAGATGGAGAACTAGTATAGAGATTAAAAGAGTTTAAATATATACAAAAGTAAACAGAATACTGGGTGTGAGTTAATTTATAATAATAATAAGGAACATAGTTTATTGTTTAAGGCTCAAGTTGGATTGTTAACAATAGGGGAATATACATGTAATTGGAGGAATGTGGGTAATTTAGTCTGTGAGTTATGTAAGGAAAGCATGGAAAATATTAGACATCTGTTAATTGAATCTAAATGCTTACAAGCAGAAAGGGGATCAATAATGAAGTTGTGAGAGAATAAGTAAAAAAACAAAGTGATTATACAGAAAGTGGGTGCTTAGTTTTTATGGTGGATCTGGAAAAATATAAAAGGGATCTAGATATAAAAGGCTATAGAATGGATAAAGATGATGTGGACATGGGATGGAGCAAGATAGAGAAGAATATTGGAAAAAACAAGATTGGTTTGGAAAGGGAAGGTAAGGTGGCTAACAGGTTTCTCTGGGCATAGTTGTTGAGAGATTCCTGACTCTGATAAAGGAGAAGCCATAATGCATAGCATCACATCACCTCTGTGTTAGCTTTATCATAGTTTGAATCCAGTTTGTTCTTAAAATAAATGGTTTTTAATTATTGGCATAATTCCTATTAAGATTGTTTTTTCAAAGAACTTCTGAGGAACATTTAGTAGTCAAATTGGATTGCAATTATTTGTATCATTGCTATATTTATTAGTTGTTAACATTGCTATAGTTTTGCTTTTTATGGCAAATTTCTCAGATAGTTTTTTAAGTGGTCAATGTTGCTCATCTTCCTATTAGAGTGATTACTTTTTAGTATTAGAATATAAATCTCAGAATTAATAAGTTGGTAGGCAAAGTTGAATCATTTTTTCTTTAAATAATTATTTATGTATGTGATTGTTCTCCATTGGCCCCCTTCTAACTTGCATTGTAAAATACATGTGTATTGTTTGAGAGTCTTTTTATTTTTATTGCATATCCTGAAATACTTCTAAACAAATTGTCATTTTTTTTTTTTTATGAATGTAGAAGTATTGGAGGATTGGGAAAGGAAGATAGGTAAATCAGTTTGTATAAGATTTGTAAACATTCCAATAATAATATATCAGTCATATGAATTATTTTACTTTGTGCTAACAGATTTGAAATAAAGATAATCATAAAGCATGTCAAGTGTTGTTAAGCGGAGAGGTCATCGCAGCCGCCTGCAAGCACGTAGTTGGTTGCAGGCGGTTGTTGGTTCATTCCCGGCCAATGCTATGACATATCGAAAAAGATAATCATATCCTGTTTACTATGTTTACTCATGTTGAACTGTAATTGTAAGGAAAATAGTGCAATTAAAGTAGCATTGTCTTTTGCAATATTTTTATATCAACTTTGTATTATACTTTGTAAAGGATTTTAACTTTGATTTTGATATTCTGTTGAGTATTTGATTGAAATAATTTTATTCATTTTCTTAATTAGAAGAAAGTCTGTCTAGAGAATTAATTAATAAGTTATCAAATTAATATTTATGTGTATAATATTTTAATTAATTAATAGCACATAATTTAGCAGACATTTTTTTTGCTCATTAACATGGAAAATTCTTAATTTTGTAATAAATTATATACAGGATCATTTTTTATGATGTTTATTTTCTGAAAGAAACATAGATTTCTTATTGGTGAAAGCATATGTTTATTGATTTGGGCTTGTAAAGCAAACGAAAAAAAATGGACTTCTTAAAAAAGTACTCATGTCAAATTTGTGCATAACTTTAGAAAATATAAACATTGACTGCTTTCATTGGGATGATGTTGCTGAGAATATAATGCAATAAAGAATAAGATTAAGTAAAGTATAAAAAAATCGTTCAAAAATAAGTTTGCTGCAGAGAAGATCAAAATATAACATCACAAGTTGTCAAATAAATATATTCTAAGATAAGCATGTAATAAATGTGTATCTAGTTGTAATTTACAGATTGATTTGTTGGGTTGTCATGAAACTCGTTTCTTTTAACCTCCTGTTTCTTTCTTTTTTTTTTTTTTTTACTGACATCAGCATTGTTTGCTAATGAAATGAAGAAATCATTTGGATTTTCATTTTGAATGAGAACTTCATATTGTATCATTAAAGTCACTACTGAAAGAAAAAATGCAATTATTTATTTCATATAACAATTATGTAGAATAAATAATGTAAACACCTGAAAACCTATCATCGTCATCATCATTGTCAACCATTATCAGTTTACTGCGGGATGAAGGTTTTTCCAAGTTCAATCTTCTCTCAAAGTTCTAGTCTCTTCTCCACATTACCCTTGCACACTTTCTTATTTCATCCATCCATCTCACATGTGGTCTTTTTTTGGGTGTTTTACAATCTTTTGGAATCCACTTTAATATTTCAACTATCTATTGTCATCTCTTCTAGCAATATGTCCAGCCCAACTCCATTTCAGTCTGTTAATTCTTTCAACAATGTCATAGCACTTGTTTGGTTTCTTACCCATGCATTGCATTTTTGATCTTGTGTTATTATACCTAACATGCATCTCTCCATACCTTTTGAGTGGTTTGAAGTCTGTATTGCTCTTTTGTTAAGTGTCCAAGGCTCAAATTCATAAGAACTTGTAAAACATATTTACTAAAAACCATTCTTTTCAAACTCATAAGCATATTTTTTTTTAATATTGTTATTTCTACCAAAATAACTCCAGCAAGGTTTAATTTTATGATTAATTTCATTCATTATGTTTCCATCTAACAACGATATTATATGAATACTGCTTTAAAGATATACACCTGGGTCTCATTTTATGTGGTATATAGGTTCCTCAGAAAATGCACAGAAAAGAAATTGCACAAAAATAAATGTAATTTACCTTGAAAAATGGGGGATAGGTCTTGTAATTTTCAGAAATAGTCATAAAAGCAAAGCAACAAGGAAAAATTACTTAAAAATTCGCATTAAAAAAAATAAGGAAATAAAGTATGACTAATAAAAAATTTCAAATATTTGAAAAAAATTAATACAAGACAAACTTTTTTTACCTTTTTTATTAACTACAGTATTTAATTTTACATTTTTTCATATATATTTTAATCATTACTGCTATTTGACAATATGCGTTCATTTGTGAACTAGTAAGAAATCAGATTCGTGACATAATGTACAACTAGCACCACTTTCAGTCTTGTTCTGTGTTAATGGTTTTCTGTTTCTATATTAAAAAAATGAGATCACAATCAAAACAAAAAAATTATACATTATCATTAGAAAGATTATTTTCAGTTTATAAAATCAATAAAATCTTCATTATTATTTATTTTAAAAATCTAAAAAAATATTTATTTCTGTTAATATCTAACAAAATATGTTTTAAAAGTTTAAAATTTTTGAATATTTATTGCAATATTTTTATACATATGTATAAATCTATTATTATTAGTTACTAATTAGTATAAGTAGGTTATTTACATAGAAGCTAAGATTCTAAATACAGCTTCAGGCCATATTCATGTTAGCTGCTAATATAACGTTATATTTTTGAAAAAAAAAAAAGTATTTCAAGTCAAAATAAGTTATTAATAATTTAAATTTCTTGATATCTAATAAATATAGTGAAATATGAAAGATATTAAGAAGAAACATGAATTGCATCACTTCAAAATCGCATTAAAATAATCCGCATAAAATGAGACCCAGGTGTATAATAAAAATTCTATCATTTATTTACAAGTGATATATTGGAATTGAGATTTAGTTTTTTAGAAACCAAAAAGCAAATTAAATTTAAATCAAATCTCAACATATTTAAAGTTACAGCAATTGTTTGGAGGAAAAAGTGTTATGTTTAAGAAAAAAAAAGTTGATTAAAACTATTTTTTTTATTTTTAAGATTGAGATCCTCTTTCCCCCTATATAATCAGTAGCATATGGAATTTACATTTTATATAGATAATAATAATAATAATAATATATATTAAGGCTACAACCTTAAAACTATCTGCAAGAAAAAATGACAGTAGGGTTGTAGCCTTAATATATATTACTTTAAGTAACAAGTATGGCTTAATAAATATAATTATTACAATTATATATAGATAAAAAACCCCATATTAAGCGAATTTGCTTTTAATATGTGAATCAGTAAACAGAAAAAAATATATGCTTTTTTTGTTATGCGATGCGACTTCTCATTTGTCAAAGTCAGTAATTTTTCTGTCACTATATGTTCAGAGAAACCTGCGAATCACTTTACTTTTCCTTTCCATTTCCCACCCTAAATTTTTTTCATAGTCTTTTCTATCCTGCTCCATACCATTTCCACCACATCATCTTTGACCACTCTATGGTCTTTATATCTAGATCCCCCTTATTTTTTCCAAACCCAGCATAAGAACTAAGAACCATTTTCTGTATAATCACTTTATTTATATTTATTCTCCTACAGCTTTATTATTTGTACCCTTTTTGCTTGTTTGCATTTACATTCAATTAACAAATGCCTAATATTTTTCATGCCTTTGTTGCCAGAATACATCACCAATATTTCTCCATTTATGTGTATACTCTCTTATTGCTAATGATTCTGTTCAAGCTTTAAACAGTAAACTATTTTCTTTGCTATTATCACAAATTAACTCATACCCAATATTCTGTTTACTTCTATATATATTTAAACTTTATTTACTCTCCATACTAGTTTTCCACTTCTCCAACTCCTTATTTTTTATTAATGCATCTATTCCTCTATCCCATTCCTTGTCACCATAACACTCAACAATTCTCCTAACATCATCCTCCACTTTTTGTACAAAAATACTGACATAAAGTCTTTATCCAAATCTTCTGCATACAGTACTTTCTCACTCAACTTGTTGGTTGGCCTTTACTCATATCCCAATTAAATACTATTTTGGCTATTTTCTTATCCATAAATTGTAATCTATCAAACATTTTCATTTTGCTTTTTATGTCTCATATAAAAACTTGACCATCTTATTTCTTTTTGAACTGCCATCTTTGCCATCCATATATCTGCATCTAATGCTTGTCTTCCTACTTCTCTTTGTACTTTTTCAAAGTAATTTAACACTTCTTTACTAACACATCATTATCATAAGTTAATCCTGCCACTTCCACTTCCTTCCATACGATTTTAACTACATCATATTTATATAAACAGTTTTAATTTATTTATCAGTCCCTTTCTTTTCTTTGCTTTATTTATCAATTTTTTCTCCCATTCATTCAAGCAATTTTTCTGATCACTTAAGTTGATTCCCAAATAATTATACCTATTTACCATATTTATCTTTATACCTTCAATAAATCTTTTCCTTCTCTTTCCCCAGAATTTATCATCATTAGTTTTGATTTTTCTTCACTAAATTTAGTCCCCATCTCTACCACTCTTGCACGTCTTCAACTTAACTTTCATATCTTCCCTATTTTCTGTGCATAAGAAGATATCAGCAAATAAAAGACCTGATAATATATATACTTCCTTGCTACCTATTAATGGCATCTCTTCTTCTCTCTTTCTAATCTTTCTATTGTTCTCTCATTTCTCTCATGTATAACAAAACAAAATAGGTGACATAGGGTATCCTTATCTTAGTCCCACTCCATTTTTTAACTTTAACATTCTATATATTTCTTAATTGATATGTATAGTAATTATTTTCCTTAATAATGGTCAAACATAAATTTGTCCATAATGTTGTTTTCAATAATTAATAATGGTCCAATTGTGTTGGAACCATTATTAGTAATTATTTTCATACAATCTTTTAATAAGATCCACTAAAGCTTCATTCATTCCCAAATTTGCTAAACTTACCCATAATCTATTTCTATTTATTCTATTATATGCCTTCTCTATATCTATAAAAACCATATATAACTGTCCACCTGTATTCCTATTCATATCTGTAAGTCGTGTGACTACAAATAAACTATCTCCTATATGTCTATTCAGTCTAAAATCTCCTTGCATTTCTCCCACTATATTATTTTATTCCAACCACTTTGTGACTCTTTCAGCCACCATATGCACAAAAACTTTATATAACACTGATGTTACCGCTATCAATCTTTAATTGTTTAACTTTCTGTGATCACCCTCATCTTTAAATAGTAGCCTTACTCTTGTATTTTTCAGCTATCTGAACCATCTTATTAAAGCATGATAACAGATTTAATTTTGCCCTATTTCTTAAATTCATCACCATCTCTGCTGCCCATCCATCTCAACCTCTTGCCCTTTCACTTTTAAATTTCTTCCCTGACTCAAATCAGTTCATTTTCTGTAAACCTAATATTTCCTTTACTATATGTTTTCATGTTTATTATCACTCTGTCCTTAACATTTAACATCTTTTCTATATATATATATATATATATGATCACAGATGGAGCTCTACCAATAGCCCACTCAAGCTGTCAATAAATGCTGAGAGAGAATCGAAAATAAATTATCTCTTTCAAATTGTCCCCACCTTTAAACCATGGTTTCATGCTAATTGGCAATCGTCAGTAAAAGGTAGGGGGGACTAGAAACTAGATCTAGTTTCTCTTTCAAATTGTCCCCACCTTTAAACCATGGTTTCATGCTAATTGGCAATCAATTAGCATGAAACCATGGTTTAAAGGTGGGGACAATTTGAAAGAGATAATTTATTTTCGATTCTCTCTCAGCATTTATTGACAGCTTGAGTGGGCTATTGGTAGAGCTCCATCTGTGATCATAAAATGCAAGCTATAGGCAGGTTAAAACAAATTTTAACTTGTTCTTGTTTATCATATATATATATACATACACACATATTGCATACTTATTTAAGATATTTTCTAATTCTACTCTAGAGCTATACACTCTATTCTTTTATCATGTAGTAATACTATTTTTCTCTCCCATTAATTCCTTCTTTTAATATTATTCCAAAATTTTTTACTTCCATCTCTTCCACTTTTATTAATATCCTCCAACAATTTGAGGCATTTTAGCCACCTTTTTTAAAATTTTTTTCCCCATTTAATATTAACATTTATATTCTCTGCTTGCTTTTTTCCTCCCTTTTACACGTTTACTAACTCACATTTCTATTACTTTTATTCTTCTGAATATTCTCATCTAAAACCCTATATCCTACTTTTTCTACTTCACCATACCATTCTTTATATTCACTCTAACATCTTTCATTACTATTACTTTTATTACTATTATCCACCAGATTACTAACCGTTTCTATTATAAAGAAATTATGATCATTATTACATACTCTCTTCATTGTCAAACATTGTAATTTTCTGTACTTCATTCATTCCCTCTTTCTTTACTAATACATAGTCTATTGTGTGAAATATATTATTTTTAGATCATGTGTATTAACTCTGATAAATATTTGATAAATTTCCAATGCTTGAATTCACTCTGACAAAAATTCTTCAAAAGCTGTCCATTATTGTTATCCATGTCATCAATTTCTTCAATATGCTCATTTATATTCTCTATAACCATTATTTTCTTTATCCTTTTTATGAAAGTCTGTATATCCTTAATTAGACATTTATATATGCTACTGTACCATTCCATTATAGTTTGACTATCTCCAGTGGCTATATATACTATAGTTACCATCTATTTTTGTCTTCCTAACCTTATCTCAAACCATAAATGTTCTTGACACTTAACAATATTTAAATATTTTTTTTGATGTAACTCCTATACCAGTACCCTTTCTTCTTCTTTTTTTTTTAACTATTTATACCCTACCATATCAAGTCTTTCTTCTTAAATGTCTTTCCACTATAGCTAATACTTCAAGCTCTTCATTTTTAACTGCCTTGTTTAATTCCAGCCACATTTCTGGTTGCCTAACACCTTTCATATTCAAATACCCAATTTTAACAGTTTCTTCTTTTCTTATTACCCTTTTATAAATTATTTTGAATCTTTCTTCTCTATGACATTTATAAGCAACCTGTTTACCATTAATTTTACCAACCCATTCCCTCTCTACATCTATATTTACATCTAAATCAGCTATTATTTGTTTATTTTTTACATCTTGTCCTATCTTTTTTTAAATAATACTGCAATATAAAACTCTGCCCCTCTTTATAAGTTTTCCAAACTATAATATTTTTTTATAAATCAAACTCCCTAATACTTTCACCTCCTTATTTTGCTAAGTGCAATCCATCTTTACTATACAACTCTCTCTTACTAATAAAAAAAAATCATCCACAAACATAACATTATTTCTCTCATATAATTTTTTCAATCTCAATTATAGAATATACCCTATCTAATACATAATATTGTTGAATCTTGGTAATAATCCAACTATTTTTACTCATCCTTTAATCTTACTCATATAACTAATCAATTCTATGTACTTATCTATTATTCTCTCTGATGGCTGTGACAAATTATTCGTCCCTACCATAATATTTACCTTATCTGTAACATCCTTAATTCTAACTTCAGGCCAACATATTTTTACATACCAGTTTCTATTTTTGCTTGCAATTACATCTCAAGATCCTCTAATTAGCGAGTTTCCTATCAGTACTATCTCATAGTTTACTTTCTCTAGTTTATCCATGACATTCTCTTCAACCTTCTAGACTTTCTTATCTAGTTTTTCCTTATCATTTCTATTCACTAATTTCTAAATCTGCTCATGTCTAAAGTCTTAAATTTTGCTTCTACATTCTTTACCTCTTCCTTTATCTTACTTATTCTTTGGCGAACCATCTCCATTGCACTACTTATTTTGTCGTCGACTTAAATTTTGCTTCTACATTCTTTACATCTTCCTCCATCTTATTTATTCTTTGGCGAATATTCTCCATTGCATTATTTATTTGGTCATTCATTTCTCTTGTCAATCCACTAAAAACGCACTCTTAGTCTATTTTCCTCTTTTGCATTGTGCTCCAATACTCCTGACTTTCTCTTTATACTATCTACATGTAGAAACCATTTTTCACCTCTTTTATTACATTTACGCATGATCTACATAACCATACACCTGTTACCTCATTCCTAGTCTCATTTAAGCATTCTAATGATAAATCTTATCACATATGTTACACTATCACAGCATGCCTAATTTTTTCTAACCTTTGTATACACCCTGTGGGATACAAATGCAATCTATATTTATTATTTTTTAAGTCCCCTACATTACATTTAAATTTATGCTTTCTCTACTACTCTTCAAACCCCTTTATACAAAAGAAGAAAAAACTTCTTTTTTTAAAATCACGATCGTTAAACATGTGCTTTCTAATCTTATACCTAAAATGTTTTCTTTTTCAAATAAATCACTCTCTTTCTTAAATTGAAACCAACTAATCTTTCCTACAACTTAGTTTTAAAGCCTCCTTGCAAAAAACACACAAAATTATTTTTTTCATTTTTTATTTAAAAATGGCATAACGAAACACTTTCCAAATGTTAGCAATATTATTCCTGATTTTTCCAAATCCAATTTTATCTATCTTTTTTTACCCCAATTTCCTTTTCCCTCCACACCCTAAGCAAAAAAATTTTATAGCAACAAAATTTTTCCAGATGATATTTAAAAAAAAAATACAAACTTTAACTTATCTTGGGGAACAAATCAGCCATGTCAGCATAGGAAGGCAGTCAAGTTCTATTAAATTTAAAAGTGCCTCCCCCTATCATTTTAACTAAATTTATTGTAAAGTAGGATAATCAAGTGGTATACCAGATGGTTTATAATAGATGAATCCAGAATAATAGAATAAGAAATCTTCTTTTGATTATTCTGTAGTAAGCTGAAAGAATCATTGTGTTAGTATTAATGGGGATTTGTTATTGGTTTTGTAATAGTGACTTTGTTATCAAATTTTTATAATTACTGGGGAGTGTTGCATTTTTTTTTAATGGAATAGTGAAAGGGGTGGGGAGCAAACAAATTGTTACCTTTCTCTGCTTGATGTTTGAGAATCTGAATTCATTTGTTTACTTGTCGTCAATCACACTTAGAAGTTAATTACTCTTTTGTAAATAATGTTTTGTAATTAAAACTATTTTTTTTGGTTTGATGACAATTATGTTTATTATAATTCTTTATATTTTATATACTTTTTTCTGTAAAGGAATAAAATATTTAAAAATAAGAAAATCTTATATATTTATGTGTAATTTTGATGTGGTTTTATGTTTTGTCTTTCCTTAGTGATCTCATTAAAATTGCACTCTTTTAGACCCTTTATATGAATTCATGAAGAAATATATTAATTACATATGGCTAATCTTCAGTTTCAATTAATGTTTTATTATAGTAATGCTTAGAATAGTTTATGTTGTCTAGTTGTTTTTATTTTGTAGATTTGGTTGGATAGTTTGTAGTTTAATAGGCATGTTGTTTAATTGTATTATTTTCTAATCTAGTTATCAGAATTTAATTATTTTATTAATAAGGGTAAATTATAATTTAATTTTTGGCGTATGTTTTACATGGTACAACATACTTTCAAGAGTTTACATTTTTGCCTTTTTTAACTCTTGAATTGATTATATTTTTATTTTACACATATGTGGCAGGCTATATATTGATTGGGGCCATTTTTAAAAACTCCAGAATCAACTAAAGATTTACTGTTTTGGAGGAATGCATATATGATAAAATGGACATTTGCCTTTGATTTTTGATTGATATGTAATTTTTTTGTTTTGTTGTAGTTTTATAAACCAATTATTTGACTAGAAATGTAGGGGTTATAATAAAGAATATTTTATTTAATAAATTATTTACAAAATAGATAATCTGATTTATTATCTAAAAAAAGGGGGGGGGGTGATCAATTTTATATATTATTAGTAAAACTATGGTGAAACAATTAATTTATCATTAATATAACACTTATCTTTCAAATAAAGACTATTAAAATTTTCTCTCAAGCCAGTGATTTATTAAATAACAATAAGACACACCCTAGATTTCATTGCTAAATTTCAGCTCATCAACTGCATCTAAGGCCTGGAAATTACTATTCACAATCCAATATCAGTTGTAAATTTATATATGTATGGAATAATCCAATTATTTATTTTATAATATGATATAATAATCACTAAAAAGTTGTGTGTAAACAACAAATGTACAAAATGTATAGGCTGAAATTATTATTCTGGTTTAGTTAAACTTTATCACCAATTTACTAAACAAATATATAAAAATTGATTATAATAATGGAAAAACGTTATCTTTAATGAAGTGCACAACTCTAAAATCAAATGATTTTAATCTGCATTAAATTGTAACATTTCTAAGTATTACTTTGTTGATAATAATTTTCAAAATGGAGTTATAAAATAATATATAATTTTTTTAAAAAAAGATTATTATAAAGTATGAATACGATATACATGATATATTGAAGGTATGCTAGACAGTAATAAAGTGGAATATTTTTTAGAAATCTATTTTTTTTTGTGTATGTGTTCATTAACAGCCGTTTATTGTGTTATCAGAAAAGGAAATAATTTATAGTTGAATTAAAAATGATTACATGTATTTGTTTATTGAGATTGTTCAAATCAAGAGATATTTAAAGCAATATATTGCAATCACATCTACTTCCATTAAAAAAAAACACCCAAAAATAAATAAAACAAATTATATATTCAATGGAATAGCTGTGATTGCAGTAATGTGCCTTGATTTCTGAACAATGAGAGACAACAGTGAGTTAAAGTATATGCTATGGTTTTAGAAAAATAATTATATATTATTTTATAACTGCATTTTGAAAATTATTATCAGCAAAGTAATCGTTAATAAATGATTTTGGTTAAAATATTAATGCCTACCATATTGATAATGAATGCTGTGACATATAGTCATAAAAAAAAAAATGTGCATAAGTAAAGGTCCATTGGATTTCAAATGTAAAAGAAATTATAATTCATGCAATCACTAAATCACCAATTTACTAAACAAATATATAAAAATTGATTATAATAATGGAAAAACGTTATCTTTAATGAAGTGCACAACTCTAAAATCAAATGATTTTAATCTGCATTAAATTGTAACATTTCTAAGTATTACTTTGTTGATAATAATTTTCAAAATGGAGTTATAAAATAATATATAATTTTTTTAAAAAAAGATTATTATAAAGTATGAATACGATATACATGATATATTGAAGGTATGCTAGACAGTAATAAAGTGGAATATTTTTTAGAAATCTATTTTTTTGTGTGTGTGTTCATTAACAGCCGTTTATTGTGTTATCAGAAAAGGAAATAATTTATAGTTGAATTAAAAATGATTACATGTATTTGTTTATTGAGATTGTTCAAATCAAGAGATATTTAAAGCAATATATTGCAATCACATCTACTTCCATTAAAAAAAACACCCAAAAATAAATAAAACAAATTATATATTCAATGGAATAGCTGTGATTGCAGTAATGTGCCTTGATTTCTGAACAATGAGAGACAACAGTGAGTTAAAGTATATGCTATGGTTTTAGAAAAATAATTATATATTATTTTATAACTGCATTTTGAAAATTATTATCAGCAAAGTAATCGTTAATAAATGATTTTGGTTAAAATATTAATGCCTACCATATTGATAATGAATGCTGTGACATATAGTCATAAAAAAAAAAATGTGCATAAGTAAAGGTCCATTGGATTTCAAATGTAAAAGAAATTATAATTCATGCAATCACTAAATGATTTGTATTAGAAACAGTGGATATGTTATCATATATGATTAGGAAATATTCTATTTCTTTAATCCTGGTATATATAATGTATAATTTAATATCTTAAAAATATTAAATATGTCTATTAATGTTTAATGAAATAACTTTGAATGTATGATGCATTATTTGAGAAATATATATTATTTATTCACGCAATTTTTCTTCTACAATTTTTTTTATCTTAGTTTTTATTATGTCTTACGTGAATGTATTTTTTTTTATGTTTCAAAGGATAAACTTTATTAGTATTCTAAAAGATTATACAAGTTACATTTGACAACATAGTTCTTATACATAAATTGGTTTCGCAAAACTACATATGTACAATGATTTGATCAGTGATTGTATGCATTATCAAACTAGAAGTATTTAAGAAGAAAAACAGTTCAACAAAGTTAATGATGATCACTCAATCATACGATTATATACAATTAGATATACTTCAATTAAATTAAAGCAGTGATGCGTCTAATTTTAATATTAACTTTTTATTGAAATATTGTCGTAAAATAATTGTTTTTTAAAAATTATTTATTATCAAATATAAAAAAAATGTTTTGAAGTTTTCGACGTTTTAGAACTTTTACTTTTTTTTTTTTGAAATAAAGATCTTAATTTGATTTTAAAATTTTAGTTTATTATTTTCATTTGTCGTTGTTAATGATTTAATTGTTATTATTTTATTTTCATCTAAAAGATGTGTGTGTGTGTGGGTGTCTTTTTTTTGTTTTTGTAAATAACAATTAATAATAAATTATAGATTTATGCTTTCCACTTGTGCAAATTATGATAATATTAAATAGTACTATCACACTTATAACGTAAAGCTGTATAACTGAGCGCTTTCTAGAAAATGTATTTCTCATAATCATAGCCTGTTATGACTCATTCATTGGAATTATTTTATATGTATAATATGCAAACTCTATTCAAATGAGTCAATTAGCCCATCTTTTTGATATAGCAAAACATGCTTCTTTACGATAATGGTGAAGGAGTCTTCTGCTATGAAGCAAGTCTTCTTTACTTTACATTATAACATTGTGCCTCTCAGTACAAAGTATTTTGCAGATGTGGGTTCGAACTCGTGTCCGGATACTTTTTGATGTTGTGCAAAAATTGAAGTCCATTCTGGGTTAGTATGTGACATATCTATACTTATGCTGTGACAACCTAGTAGCTATGGTGGCTCAGGTTTCACCGTAGTATGAAGCTTTGCATCCATTGTGAGAGCATGCCACATTATACATGACCTGTGAGGTCTGATCAGAAGCTATGGTGTCTTTAGTGTTGTTAATAAGCTGTGTATAATGTGGCATGCCTCTCAATGGATGCAAAGCTTCATACTATGTGAAATCCGAGCCACCATAGCTACTAGGTTGTCACAGCATAAGTATAGGTATAATAAGTCATGTACTAATCCAGAATGGACTTAAATTTTTGCACAATATCAAAAAGTATCCGAACACAAGTTCGAACCCGCATCTGCAAAAGTAGTTTGTACTGAAAGGCACAATATTAAATGTAAAGTAAAGGAGGCTTGCTTGATAGCAGAAGATTCCTTCACCATTAATCGTAAAGAAACATATTTTGCTATATCAAAAAGATGGGCTAATTGACTCATTTGCATAGAGTTCGCATATTATACATATATAATGATTCCAATGAATGAGTCATAACAGGCTATGATTATGAGAAATACATTTTCTCAAAATTGCTCAGCCATTTTAATTGATTGATTGCTATTAATTATATGATGATTGATTGCTATTAATTATACAGCTTTACGTTATAAGGGTGATAGCACTATTTAATATTATCATAACAAATAATAGTTGACAAAATATTTTATTTACATAAAATGGTATTCTTTTCAGCCTTGGATTCGAATTGTACCGAGCTGCTTGATGGGAGGTGAAAAAAAGAAAGCTGAAAAAGCAAGGTAAATATGTTCCTAACACTTTTTAAATATTACAAAAGGATTGTTTTTCTTTATGTAATCAATTCATTATTCTTTGAATTTTTGTTAATTGCATCTTAATCATTATTACCATTATTATTATTGTTATTTTTATTTTATTATTATGGGTTGATCAAAAGCTTAGATTTTAGTGCACATCACAAATTAATACTATATAAAATGTATCTACTATAAGAATATCTTCAAATAATTTTTATAAACGTGATCCACTTTATATAAATTAATGATATACAATCATGCAATTTTTTAAAAAATTTGAATTTATTATCTGAAACATCATAAATTATTTGAATAACCTAACGTTTCAACTATTTATGTGTGGTCAAATTTTACTGAAGGTAAATTTTTACGATATTGAAGTATTTATTCATCTAAAAGTAAACACATTTTTTTATTATTTTTTTGACTAAAATGTAAATTAAGCTTCAAAACCAATAGTGGAAACTCTATTTCTCTTTGCTTGTAAGTAGTATGATGAAAAACATCATTTACCATTTATGTATGCATTTCAATCAGTCATAAATAAGTTGGTGGTGTTTATAATTGTGCGGCAAATAGACACGTTTAAACCCATTATTTCTTAAAACATATTTATCTCAATGCAACCTTATTTAAATAAATAATTTATAAAATTTGCTTGTCATGCCGTGTGTAAAAATAAAATGGATAAAAAAAAAAAGTTAGAACTCTGGTCGGGAGGAGGTGAACGTAAATGGTCCTTGGAAAACGATAGTAAACATTTTTCTTTTTGTATATAGTCTTTTTGTAAAATTATTAACCGGATGTTTTGTAAATGTCTTCGTCAATCGTGTACCGTAATTACTAACCCTAAGTAAAATATTTTTTTTTTTTTGATCATTTTTTTTTAAGTAACTTTACTGATATGTAACGAGCATAGACGTTCGTTACATTGTTTTTTTTTTAAAAATCGTGGGGCTTGTAACTTATTTCCACCCCTGAAGAGATTATGGAGTATATATATATAATTCTTTTGGTCAAAATTAACGATTTTGAGTCAATTTTTTTTAATAATGTATATATGTAAGATTTTTTTTTCACCGGGTTTGAACGCACATCGTGTGACTATTCGATATTCCAATACTCTGTAGAGCGTTTAATATATACATTTTTTTTTTTTGCCTTCCATTATAAATAATAATGAATAATATATATGTAGTATTTTTCCCCGGGTTTGTAGTAACTTATTTCCACTCCTGAGGAGATTGAGTATAGAGATAAAATTCTTTTGTTTAAAATTAATGAGTTCGAATTAATTTTTTTTTTTCGTTTTCCAAAATAATGTATATGAGTAGATTTTTTTTCCTGAGTTTGAATGTCAATTGATTCCATACTCTGAATAGATTATTATTTTATTATGTAAAAAGTATTTATATAGATGCATAGTAGAATTTTTAAGGGGATTTCTAATATATGTTGTGTAAACTTTCTTGCTCACTGTGACTGGCGCCCGAGGATGATTTGAATAAATGTCAAATCGTTCTCACATAAATTTTGTCATCAGGAGTAAAGAGAGAAAAAGGGGGGTCTATGATTTGTATTATTTGTTTTATGAATTGGATTGAACGAGAAAGAGAAGGAAATAAATGTAAGGTCAAATCAAATCTTAAAGGTTCGAAACTAGCACAGACGTGTAAATTAAATTAAATTATAACCATGAATCGTGGAAAATTTAAAAAAGAAAAACAGCTGCAAGAGACCACGGGTGAGTTGCATTTTATAATTTTTGTTGTTGTATATGTTAAATTTATTTCACTGTTAGTTAAATGTTGGGTGGGCATCAAGCGAATGTATAGCGAGAAGTTAGGTGTATTAATAGAGTTAGGCATAGGTGTTGAGATGAGTAGGAGACAGATCGTTTTCTTTGTGGAGTGCAGCAATTAGCCGAGTTAGGAAAGCAAACAAAAAACCAAGAAACTTTAGCAAAAACAAATTGAGCCATTAAAAAGAGAAAAATTTTTTTTGTTAGTATATTAAAATGGATAGTAGTATGGAAGAAGAAAGGGAAGTAGTGAGCGAAGGGGATGAAGGGAAAACAGGAAAAGAAGGAATGTATAGGGGTATTAGATTAAGATCGGGAAAAGAAATTATGGAAGAGATTAGCAGCACAGACAGAGACAAGGAAGGTGAAGCGAGTACGAGCCAGATTAGGGAAAAGGCATCTATACATCAAAGCGTGGCCATGTCAGAAAAGTCAGACACCACGGTAACTGAACAGAGATCCACAGAAGAAATAAAAAAACAATGCTGGAATATGAACTCAATGATGGAGTCATTATTAAAACAAATTAAAATGGAAATAGCGACAGGCAGACAGGATGCAGAAGAGAGAGATAGGAAAAATAGACAGGATGCAGAAGAGAGAGATAGGAAAAATAGGCAGGATGCAGAAGAGAGGGATCATAGAAATAATCTAGAAATGGAACAACGTTTTGAAGCTTTGGGCAGGCGATGTGAGGAAGGTACAGCACAGATTAGAAAAGACTTAGAAGAAATGCTGTGTAAAGGCCTGCAGGAAGTATCCTTTAGCTGCCAACAGAATTGTGAAAAAATACAGTTTGAATTCACAGAAATGCTGGATACAACCAGGACCGAAAATAAAAATGAAATGGTGAAAATCCAAGAGGAAATCAAGGCCATGGGGGAGCAGGTTGAGCATCAAGAGAGGGATATAGGGGAGAAGTTTAATAAAATGGAGACAGATCTTGGCAGGAAGTTTCAGGAATATGAAGACACATATAGTGAGATCCGGGACGAAATATATGGATTAAAAGAAGGCCTGGCTTATAGAAGTCAAGTAGCAGCCGAGGAAGAAAACAGTCTAGCCATTAGTCATTTAGCCGAGAACCCGTGCAAAAGAAAACTGTCAGTGGGGGACGCTAAAGATATTCTTAGAGAGGAGGAAAGAAATGTCAAGGCAGAAAGCGTCATAAGCAAAGGAAATGAGCAGATAGCCAACCCAGATAGCAGTGAGTTAGTTGCAGACACACTTGGACTGGGCATTCCATCAATAGGTAGCCACCTAAGTTTAGCAAAATTTATTCAAGTAAAATCTTTCAAAGGAGAAGTGGGGGAAAACCCAAAGGCCCATTTAGAAAGTTTAAGGGAACTTTTCAGGTTTCAGAAAATCCCAGTGGCGGATCAGATAGCCTTATCTATACACTATTTATACGGGTACGCTAAATCATGGTGGGACTGTTGTGATGAGAAGCCGCAAAATTTTGAGCAATATACGGATGCTATGCACAAAACGTTTTGGAGGGAGGAGCGCCAGGAGGGTATCTACCATAGTATACTCAGGGAAACCTATGGATCGATAGTAAAGGAGACCCATACTCAATTTTTTCTGAGGCAGATAGCTTCCCTCCGATCCTTGACGGCCTTCCCATTTACCGAGACACAGATGATCAGAATTATCCAGCTAAACATGCCTAATCGAATACAACAACTAATGATGGGTTGTAGGAGTAGGACAATAGAAGACATGGTAGGGTTTCTAACAATGATTGATTTCACACCAGGACCTAAAGAACCACCGGAGAAGATGCGGCGAATCGATCCTCCAAGATGTCAAACGATGATGACTAGTAGGTCGCCTAGATGGGAATCCCGAAATCAAACGAGAGTAAAAGAACCCTATAGACCCCAGACGTCGTTAAACCACAGGGGACCCCGTTAGTCAGTTCCTCCTACCGGAGTCCAGTGGATAAAGAAGGGAACATAGCGATGGCGGATTCCATCATATCTGTAATCATTGATTTAGATGAAACCCAGCCAGAAGTTCCACTTAAACCATGTCCTATAGTGCAAGTAAGAGCTGGCGAAATGAAAGTATGTGCATTATTGGATACAGGTAGCCAAGTGTCATTCATGTCAAAAGAATGGCTGACCGAGGTGCAAAAACAGATGCCTGATATACCGACGTTGCCGATGAAAGCATTGGCCATAATCCTAGCAGATGGTCGAAAGACCAAGACCGAAAGACAGCAAGTATGGTTGGAGTTGGAGTGGGGTCAAACGACTCTAGGCCACACATTTTTAGTTATGGCTAAGTTAATATATAGTTTGGTAGTAGGGAGTGATTTTTTGAATCAGCACAGTTGTCGGATTGATTTGGGAAATAATAGGTTTTTTATATATCAAGAGCAAATTGCGTTGGAAGAGGACTTGCAGGGAATACAGAAGAAGGACCAGGAATGGGGAGAATCACTTGCTATTTCGAAGGAGACTAGCAAAAATGAAAAAAATGTCAAATTTACACAGGAAGTGGTGGAGGAGAGTGATAGGAATAAGAAGGAACCTCCAGACGTTTCGCACACTGAGATCCAAGGGGAGAATGCTACAATGGAATTGGGACCAGAAATAAGAGAACTTTATGCCATGTGCAACGACCCAGATGGTCGAGATTCTAAGTTAAAGGAAAATGAGCTCGGACTAAGCCATGAAATACCTTACGAAGGAAGTGAGTTTGCACGGAGTCTAGAAATGCACCCAGCACAACCGACTCTGAGATGGGAATATGAGTATGAGGGATATGGATGGACATCAGATGAAGAGGATGACATTATATTCGGGTGCTGTTTTATGTCAGATAAAGAAGAGTTAATTAATGTACCACCAGATCCTATTTAAATTGTTAGTTTTTTTTGTGTGTGTGATTGATCTTTTTATATACTCTTTTATATATATATATTATACACTCTATATTTTATTTATATACCTTTTATATATATATTATGCACTTTATATATACACATACCCTTTTATATTTATATAGTATACATTCTATATTTTATCTATATACACTTTATAGGTGCACCCACTTTATATATTGTACACTTCATATTTTATACAGATATATTAACACTTTTTATTTTATTATACACTTTATATATTATACACTTTATATTTTGTTTATATACCTTAGATATATTAACACTTTATATGTTACCTTATACATATTATACACTTTATATTCTATCTACACACACTTTATATATTATCCGTGTTATACTTTATTTATATACCTTACATACATATTATACACTGTATATTTGATCTCTATATCCTTTATATATTACACGCGTTATATGTTATATATATAAAAACATATCTTTTATTTTTGACTAAGATGTATACTCGTTTGGGGATATATCTGTTTAAGTTTAAAATATTTACTAACAGCCGATGATTTCATTATATGTGTTGATAATTGTTAGAGGCACTAAATGTATTATGATAGTGTAATCTACTATGATGTATTACCATAGGTTTAGCGTAGGATTAGGCCATGAGTCTATATTTTGAAAGAAACCATAATTTACCTCTGTGTTTATATAAGTAAAGTTTTTTTTTTTTATTTGTTTTTTTTTTACTAAGTTTACTGATATGAAATGGAAATCTCCAATCCCTTTCCGTTTCACCATCAAACCTAATGACACTCTCATCTGTGCTAAGTTCGAACCTATTTAAATGTTAATAAATATAAAATTCGTTCATGTCCGTATAAACAGTATTATATATTTACGTGCGAACGAACGCTATAATTAGATAGGATTAGTAAAATTATAGCGTACTAAAGTTATTTAATATTTCTAAAAATGTTTATTATATTATTTAAGTTAAGAGTAAATTATTAATTTTGTTGTTTAATATTGTAATTTCGTATGTGGATATATAATCTGTGCTATATAGAAGAAAGACATGATTTAAAATATGTAAAAGCCGTTATCTAAAAATACTATTAAATGTTTCTTTAAAATTGTTAAAAGATTTCTTGTTTTAAATATATTTCAGGGAAAAGTTTCTCAAAAATATATTTAAAAGCTATATCAAAATATGTGTGCAGATTATTTTTAATAAATATGTTAAAAATGTTTTCGTTTTAAAAAAATGTTAAAAGGTTGTTTTTAAATAGAAAGAGTTTCTATGTAAGTTTAAAAATAAAAGCTGGTCAAGTAATTAACAGATTTTTGGTTGTAAACAAGTGTCATTAACGACCACACCTGGAATTCGTAAAAAGTAAAACTAGTTAAAAATTTACTAATTAAAATCCCCTTAGATAAGATTTAAGTTATTTTAAAATCTAAATTGGACAATTGTTTGCAACGAAAAATCTTAATTATAATAATAACTTATGGAATGTTTCTAACATAAGTTATCGAAGATCTGAATTATAAATTGAAAAACACTTAATTAAATTCCTGAGTCTTGAGGCGGGAGATTCCGATAAGGAAAACATATAAATACTCTGTATTTTTTTAGCAAGGAGGACAGCCATATTGTTAGTGAGAGTTGTAGCCAGTATTCACCATTGTTAATTTGAACATGTCCGGCTAAAAGCGGGCATCTTGTTGCTGTGACTCCGTGGGAGAACGGGGTTTCTCTCATCGAAATGCCTAAACCACCATCATGCCGATAGAAGAGACGAGCCTAACATAATGGGAAAGATGATGCCGCCCAGTCAAACTAAACCAAACCAACAGCCAAGAACTTGCAGATAAATCATACCGGTACCGTTTTATTTTTCAAACCGCAGAGCTCTGTGTAATTCTAAATGTAATAATATTTATCTAAGTTAGCTAACTTTCTTGTAAAATAATGATAAAGCTAAATGTAATCAAAACTTAAAATCCATTTAATAGTTTAATATGTCCATTGCTATCCAAAATTTAATGTGTTAAAGTTTAAATAATCTGACTTATTTATATTTTCCTTTCATTTAAAGTGCATTATGTGTTTAGTTTAAAGTTATATCACTGCGGTTGTGTCTATATTTCTTTGTTTATTTTAAATGCTTATTATATTTTATATGCCAATATTTCGAAACAGTAGGCACTTATTTTTATGTTTTAAGAAGATATTATTTGAAAATCTTCGCGTAATTTATTTATAGCGTCAACTTTCTGCGCTGTTTCGAAATCCTATTTTTTTTATTATTTAAATGGGTTAATATGTGAAATGTGGCTCTTTTATAATCAACCAGTTAAAAACTTAACCTTATAAGTTTATTTTAGAATTAAATTTAACATTGATCGTATTTATAAGTATATTTGACATTTAAATTCTTAAGTCCATAGAAATATACTTTCCCTCCTTAAATATTTATTATCTATAAGTAACTTAATAGATCGAACATGTCAAAGTACAGATGTAATAATATTCCCTTTAGTAGCATAGACATTTATTATCAGGCTACGCAAGAGTTGGTCCCAATTTGATAGAGCTAATATGCTATTAACTCGTATTTCATAGTATGAAATATACTATTCTTTGCTTGGCGGATGTGATCTTATTTTATAAAATTATTCTCGTTTTGCTGCTATACGTAATATACATATCTTGAGATGGAGCCACGGCGTTGCCAGCACATCTTCTCTTATAGGGTAGAGCAGTAGCGAAGCCTGAGCCAAGGCCAGGTTAGCACGTAAGACCCCCGCCATTCCTGAACACAATGTTCCCTTTTCACGCAGCATTGCGATCGGTTACAGGGTACCGGCGTTTGTCGCAAGAACCCTGAAGTTATTTCATCCATCCACAGAGCGACTTTTCCTATTATTGTTTACCTGTGCCATAGCGCATTGGTAAAATCTTATTTCAGCCAACTCTCCCACCTTTATATAACGCTTTCAGCATTCTGAAATTTTCTCTCGAAAGCCATGTTCGATCGATCATTACTTGAGCTGGTTTATGCGCTCGTTATTAAAGTATATTGGGTATTTTAGTAAATCAATCCATGATCAAAGTTTAATATAATTATTTATATACCAGCCACAAATGTAATAGGATTTGGCTTATCGAGATTTATAGACATAACGTAGTGATTAATTATGTATCAATTGTAAACAATTCCTAAGATGGGCACATGTTAAACTCATCTATGAACTTTAATGATTACTTATGTGAAGTGATTTTGAATTACCAAATGTTTGTACATTCTACGCTGAATACTATTGTAAATAAGTGATATAGTTATGAGTTGTAAATAAATATATAATTAATTTAATGTATTTCGTTCTCTGGTTCGTTATTGATTTAATTCAATCCAATTCTAATTATCCTTTATAGTCTATATATGTGAAAACTATGCATTAAGTTAAATTAAATTAGTGATATTTTAGTCAATTAAGAACCTTTCTTTTAATTATCAGAGTCTCATTGCTTCTCCGTGACCTATGTCGGCCGTGTGGAAAGAGATGTACTACGTGTAATTTCAAGGTGGTCATTCGTAAGGTCGTGAGTTTTGGAATCCTGGTTTACGAGTTGAAGTGCGGTCGGACTCGGGATGTTACAGTCCTAGTCTGGTCAGCTTCGGTCTCTTTTGCTTGGATTCT